>CAWVQG010000057.1:0-37865 GCA_963932195.1 Empis livida
AATATTTTGGTTTTCTGTTTTTGTCCTTATTTTGCACCCAAATAACGGGAGAAAAAAGAAATTATTTGAAATATTTTGGTTTTCTGTTTTTGTCCTTATTTTACACCCAAATAACGGGAAAAAATAAAAAAAAAGTTATCTGAAATATTTTTGTTTTCTGTTTTTGTCCTTATTTTGCACCCAAATAACGGGAAAAAATAAAAAAAAAGTTATTTGAAATATTTTGGTTTTCTCTTTTTGTCCTTATTTTGCACCCAAATAACGGGAGAAAAAAGAAATTATTTGAAATATTTTGGTTTTCGGTTTTTGACCTTATTTTGCACCCAAATAACGGGAAAAAATAAAAAAAAAGTTATTTGAAATATTTTGGTTTTCTGTTTTTGTCCTTATTTTGCACCCAAATAACGGGAGAAAAAAGAAATTATTTGAAATATTTTGGTTTTCTGTTTTTGTCCTTATTTTACACCCAAATAACGGGAAAAAATAAAAAAAAAGTTATCTGAAATATTTTTGTTTTCTGTTTTTGTCCTTATTTTGCACCCAAATAACGGGAAAAAATAAAAAAAAAGTTATCTGAAATATTTTGGTTTTCTGTTTTTGTCCTTATTTTGCACCCAAATAACGGGAAAAAATAAAAAAAAAGTTATCTGAAATATTTTGGTTTTCTGTTTTTGTCCTTATTTTGCACCCAAATAACGGGAGAAAAAAGAAATTATTTGAAATATTTTGGTTTTCTGTTTTTGTCCTTATTTTGCACCCAAATAACGGGAAAAAATAAAAAAAAAGTTATTTGAAATATTTTTGTTTTCTGTTTTTGTCCTTATTTTGCACCCAAATAACAGGAAAAAAAAAATATCTGAATTATTTTGGTTTTCTGTTTTTGTCCTTATTTTGCACCCAAATAACGGGAAAAAAGAAAAAAAAAGTTATCTGAAATATTTTGGTTTTCTGTTTTTGTCCTTATTTTGCACCCAAATAACGGGAAAAAATAAAAAAAAAGTTATTTGAAATATTTTGGTTTTTTGTTTTTGTCCTTATTTTGCACCCAAATAACGGGGAATAATAAAAAAAAAGTTATTTGAAATATTTTGGTTTTCAGTTTTTGTCTTTATTTTGCACCGAAATAACGGGAAAAAAGAAAAAAAAAGTTATCTGAAATATTTTGGTTTTCTGTTTTTGTCCTTATTTTGCACCCACATAACGGGCAAAAATAAAAAAAAAGTTATCTGAAATATTTTGGTTTTCTGTTTTTGTCCTTATTTTGCACCCAAATATGGAGAAAAAATAAAAAAAAAGTTATTTGAAATATTTTGGTTTTCTGTTTTTGTCAATATTTTTATTTCAAATATTTTGGTTTTCTGTTTTTGTCCTTATTTGGCACCCAAATAACGGGAAAAAATAAAAAAAAAAGTTATTTGAAATATTTTGGTTTTCTCTTTTTGTCCTTATTTTGCACCCAAATAACGGGAAAAAAGAAAAAAAAAGTTATTTCAAATATTTTGGTTTTCTGTTTTTGTCCTTATTTTGCACCCAAATAACAGGAAAAAACAAAAAAAAAAGTTAATTGAAATATTTTGGTTTTCTGTTTTGTCCTTATTTTGCAACCAAATAACGGGAAAAAATAAAAAAAAAGTTATTTGAAATATTTTGGTTTTCTCTTTTTGTCCTTATTTTGCACCCAAATAACGGGAAAAAAGAAAAAAAAAGTTATTTCAAATATTTTGGTTTTCTGTTTTCTCCTTATTTTGCACCCAAATAACAGGAAAAAACAAAAAAAAAAGTTATTTGAAATATTTTGGTTTTCTGTTTTTGTCCTTATTTTGCACCCAAATAACGGGAAAAAATAAAAAAAAAGTTATTTGAAATATTTTGGTTTTCTCTTTTTGTCCTTATTTTGCACCCAAATAACGAGAAAAAATAAAAAAAAAGTTATTTGAAATATTTTGGTTTTCTTTTTTTGTCCTTATTTTGCACCCAAATAACGGGAAAAAAATAAAAAAAAAGTTATTTGAAATATTTTGGTTTTCTGTTTTTGTCAATATTTTTATTTCAAATATTTTGGTTTTCTGTTTTTGTCCTTATTTTGCACCCAAATAACGAGAAAAAATAAAAAAAAAGTTATTTGAAATATTTTGGTTTTCTGTTTTTGTCCTTATTTTGCACCCAAATAACGGGAAAAAATAAAAAAAAAGTTATTTGAAATATTTTGGTTTTCTGTTTTTGTCAATATTTTTATTTCAAATATTTTAGTTTTCTGTTTTTGTCCTTATTTTGCACCCAAATAACGGGAAAAAATAAAAAAAAGTTATTTGAAATATTTTGGTTTTTTGTTTTTGTCCTTATTTTGCACCCAAATAACAGGAAAGAAGAAAAAAAAAGTTATTAGATATATTTTGGTTTTCTGTTTTTGTCCTTATTTTGCACCCAAATAACGGGAAAACATAAAAAAAAAATTATTTGAAATATTTTGGTTTTCTGTTTTTGTCCTTATTTTGCACCCAAATAACGGGAAAAAAGAAAAAAAAAGTTATCTGAAATATTTTGGTTTTCTGTTTTTGTCCTTATTTTGCACCCAAATAACGGGGAAAAATAAAAAAAAAGTTATTTGAAATATTTTGGTTTTCAGTTTTTGTCTTTATTTTGCACCCAAATAACGGGAAAAAAGAAAAAAAAAGTTATCTGAAATATTTTGGTTTTCTGTTTTTGTCCTTATTTTGCACCCAAATAACGGGAAAATATAAAAAAAAATTATTTGAAATATTTTGGTTTTTTGTTTTGTCTTTATTTTGCACCCAAATAACGGGAAAAAAGAAAAAAAAAGTTATCTGAAATATTCTGGTTTTCTGTTTTTGTCCTTATTTTGCACCCAAATAACGGGAAAAAATAAAAAAAAAGTTATCTGAAATATTTTTGTTTTCTGTTTTTGTCCTTATTTTGCACCCAAATAACGGGAAAAAATAAAAAAAAAGTTATCTGAAATATTTTTGTTTTCTGTTTTTGTCCTTATTTTGCACCCAAATAACGGGAAAAAATAAAAAAAAAGCTATCTGAAATATTTTAGTTTTCTGTTTTTGTCCTTATTTTGCACCCAAATAACGGGAAAAAATAAAAAAAAAGTTATCTGAAATATTTTGGTTTTCTGTTTTTGTCCTTATTTTGCACCCAAATAACGGGAGAAAAAAGAAATTATTTGAAATATTTTGGTTTTCTGTTTTTGTCCTTATTTTGCACCCAAATAACGGGAAAAAATAAAAAAAAAGTTATTTGAAATATTTTTGTTTTCTGTTTTTGTCCTTATTTTGCACCCAAATAACAGGAAAAAATAAAAAAAAAGTTATCTGAAATATTTTGGTTTTCTGTTTTTGTCCTTATTTTGCACCCAAATAACGGGAAAAAATAAAAAAAAAGTTATCTGAAATATTTTGGTTTTCTGTTTTTGTCCTTATTTTGCACCCAAATAACGGGAGAAAAAAGAAATTATTTGAAATATTTTGGTTTTCTGTTTTTGTCCTTATTTTGCACCCAAATAACGGGAAAAAATAAAAAAAAAGTTATTTGAAATATTTTTGTTTTCTGTTTTTGTCCTTATTTTGCACCCAAATAACGGGAAAAAATAAAAAAAAAGTTATCTGAAATATTTTGGTTTTCTGTTTTTGTCCTTATTTTGCACCCAAATAACGGGAGAAAAAAGAAATTATTTGAAATATTTTGGTTTTCTGTTTTTGTCCTTATTTTGCACCCAAATAACGGGAAAAAATAAAAAAAAAGTTATTTGAAATATTTTGGTTTTCTCTTTTTGTCCTTATTTTGCACCCAAATAACGGGAGAAAAAAGAAATTATTTGAAATATTTTGGTTTTCGGTTTTTGACCTTATTTTGCACCCAAATAACGGGAAAAAATAAAAAAAAAGTTATTTGAAATATTTTGGTTTTCTGTTTTTGTCCTTATTTTGCACCCAAATAACGGGAGAAAAAAGAAATTATTTGAAATATTTTGGTTTTCTGTTTTTGTCCTTATTTTACACCCAAATAACGGGAAAAAATAAAAAAAAAGTTATCTGAAATATTTTTGTTTTCTGTTTTTGTCCTTATTTTGCACCCAAATAACGGGAAAAAATAAAAAAAAAGTTATCTGAAATATTTTGGTTTTCTGTTTTTGTCCTTATTTTGCACCCAAATAACGGGAAAAAATAAAAAAAAAGTTATCTGAAATATTTTGGTTTTCTGTTTTTGTCCTTATTTTGCACCCAAATAACGGGAGAAAAAAGAAATTATTTGAAATATTTTGGTTTTCTGTTTTTGTCCTTATTTTGCACCCAAATAACGGGAAAAAATAAAAAAAAAGTTATTTGAAATATTTTTGTTTTCTGTTTTTGTCCTTATTTTGCACCCAAATAACAGGAAAAAAAAAATATCTGAATTATTTTGGTTTTCTGTTTTTGTCCTTATTTTGCACCCAAATAACGGGAAAAAAGAAAAAAAAAGTTATCTGAAATATTTTGGTTTTCTGTTTTTGTCCTTATTTTGCACCCAAATAACGGGAAAAAATAAAAAAAAAGTTATTTGAAATATTTTGGTTTTTTGTTTTTGTCCTTATTTTGCACCCAAATAACGGGGAAAAATAAAAAAAAAGTTATTTGAAATATTTTGGTTTTCAGTTTTTGTCTTTATTTTGCGACCAAATAACGGGAAAAAATAAAAAAAAAGTTATTTGAAATATTTTGGTTTTTTGTTTTGTCCTTATTTTGCACCCAAATAACAGAAAAAAGGAAAAAAAAGTTATTAGATATATTTTGGTTTTCTGTTTTTGTCCTTATTTTGCACCCACATAACGGGCAAAAATAAAAAAAAGTTATCTGAAATATTTTGGTTTTCTGTTTTTGTCCTTATTTTGCACCCAAATAACGGGAAAAAATAAAAAAAAAAGTTATTTGAAATATTTTGGTTTTCTGTTTTTGTCAATATTTTTATTTCAAATATTTCGGTATTTTGTTTTTGTCCTTATTTTGCACCCAAATAACTGGAAAAAATAAAAAAAAAGTTATTTGAAATATTTTGGTTTTCTCTTTTTGTCCTTATTTTGCACCCAAATAACGGGAAAAAAGAAAAAAAAAGTTATTTCAAATATTTTGGTTTTCTGTTTTTGTCCTTATTTTGCACCCAAATAACATGAAAAAACAAAAAAAAAAGTTATTTGAAATATTTTGGTTTTCTGTTTTTGTCCTTATTTTGCACCCAAATAACGGGAAAAAATAAAAAAAAAGTTATTTGAAATATTTTGGTTTTCTCTTTTTGTCCTTATTTTGCACCCAAATAACGAGAAAAAATAAAAAAAAAGTTATTTGAAATATTTTGGTTTTCTGTTTTTGTCAATATTTTTATTCCAAATATTTTGGTTTTCTGTTTTTGTCCTTATTTTGCACCCAAATAACGAGAAAAAATAAAAAAAAAGTTATTTGAAATATTTTGGTTTTCTGTTTTTGTCCTTATTTTGCACCCAAATAACGGGAAAAAATAAAAAAAAAGTTATTTGAAATATTTTGGTTTTCTGTTTTTGTCAATATTTTTATTTCAAATATTTTGGTTTTCTGTTTTTGTCCTTATTTTGCACCCAAATAACGGGAAAAAATAAAAAAAAAGTTATTTGCAATATTTTGGTTTTTTGTTTTTGTCCTTATTTTGCACCCAAATAACAGGAAAAAAGAAAAAAAAAGTTATTTGAAATATTTTGGTTTTCTGTTTTTGTCTTTTTTTTGCACCCAAATAACGGGAAAAAAGAAAAAAAAAGTTATTTGAAATATTTTGGTTTTCTGTTTTTGTCCTTATTTTGCACCCAAATAACGGGAAAAAAGAAAAAAAAAGTTATTTGAAATATTTTGGTTTTCTCTTTTTGTCCTTATTTTGCACCCAAATAACGGGCAAAAATAAAAAAAAGTTATCTGAAATATTTTGGTTTTCTGTTTTTGTCCTTATTTTGCACCCAAATAACGGGAAAAAAGAAAAAAAAAGGTTATTTGAAATATTTTGGTTTTCTGTTTTTGTCCTTATTTTGCACCCAAATAACGGGAAAAAATAAACAAAAAAAGTTATTTGAAATATTTTGGTTTTCTCTTTTTGTCCTTATTTTGCACCCAAATAACGGGTAAAAAGAAAAAAAAATTTATTTGAAATATTTTGGTTTTCTGTTTTTGTCCTTATTTTGCACCCAAATAACGGGAAAAAAGAAAAAAAAAGTTATCTGAATTATTTTGGTTTTCTGTTTTTGTCCTTATTTTGCACCCAAATAACGGGAAAAAAGAAAAAAAAAGTTATTTGAAATATTTTGGTTTTCTGTTTTTGTCCTTATTTTGCACCCAAATAACGGGAAAAAAGAAAAAAAAGTTATTTGAAATATTTTGGTTTTCTGTTTTTGTCCTTATTTTGCACCCAAATAACGTTAAAAAAGAAAAAAAAAGTTATCTGAAATATTTTGGTTTTCTGTTTTTGTCCTTATTTTGCACCTAAATAACAGGAAAAAAGAAAAAAAAAGTTATCTGAATTATTTTGGTTTTCAGTTTTTGTCCTTATTTTGCACCCAAATAACGGGAAAAAAGAGAAAAAAAATTATCTGAAATATTTTGGTTTTCTGTTTCTGTCCTTATTTTGCACCCAAAATGGGAAAAAATAAAAAAAAAATTATTTGAAATATTTTGGTTTTCTGTTTTTGTCCTTATTTTGCACCCAAATAACGGGAAAAAATAAAAAAAAAGTTATTTGAAATATTTTGGTTTTCTCTTTTTGTCCTTATTTTGCACCCAAATAACGGGTAAAAAGAAAAAAAAATTTATTTGAAATATTTTGGTTTTCTGTTTTTGTCCTTATTTTGCACCCAAATAACGGGAAAAAAGAAAAAAAAAGTTATCTGAATTATTTTGGTTTTCTGTTTTTGTCCTTATTTTGCACCCAAATAACGGGAAAAAAGAAAAAAAAAGTTATTTGAAATATTTTGGTTTTCTGTTTTTGTCCTTATTTTGCACCCAAATAACGGGAAAAAAGAAAAAAAAGTTATTTGAAATATTTTGGTTTTCTGTTTTTGTCAATATTTTTATTTCAAATATTTTGGTTTTCTGTTTTTGTCCTTATTTTGCACCCAAATAACGGGAAAAAATAAAAAAAAAGTTATTTGAAATATTTTGGTTTTCTCTTTTTGTCCTTATTTTGCACCCAAATAACGGGAAAAAAGAAAAAAAAAGTTATTTCATATATTTTGGTTTTCTGTTTTGTCCTTATTTTGCACCCAAATAACGGGAAAATATAAAAAAAAAGTTATTTGAAATATTTTGGTTTTCTCTTTTTGTTCTTATTTTGCACCCAAATAACGGGAAAAAAGGAAAAAAAGTTATTTGAAATATTTTGGTTTTCTGTTTTTGTCCTTATTTTGCACCCAAATAACGGGAAAAAAGAAAAAAGAAGTTATCTGAAATATTTTGGTTTTCTGTTTTTGTCCTTATTTTGCACCCAAATAACAGGAAAAAAGAAAAAAAAAGTTATCTGAATTATTTTGGTTTTCTGTTTTTGTCCTTATTTTGCACCCAAATAACGGGAAAAAAGAGAAAAAAAATTATCTGAAATATTTTGGTTTTCTGTTGCTGTCCTTATTTTGCACCCAAATAATGGGAAAAAATAAAAAAAAAATTATTTGAAATATTTTGGTTTTCTGTTTTTGTCCTTATTTTGCACCCAAATAACAGGAAAAAACAAAAAAAAAAGTTATTTGAAATATTTTGGTTTTCTGTTTTTGTCCTTATTTTGTACCAAATAACGGGAAAAAATAAAAAAAAAGTTATTTGAAATATTTTGGTTTTCTGTTTTTGTCCTTATTTTGCACCCAAATAACGGGAAAAAAGAAAAAAAAAGTTATTTCATATATTTTGGTTTTCTGTTTTGTCCTTATTTTGCACCCAAATAACGGGAAAAAAAAAAAAAAAGTTATTTGAAATATTTTGGTTTTCTCTTTTTGTCCTTATTTTGCACCCAAATAACGGGAAAAAAGGAAAAAAAGTTATTTGAAATATTTTGGTTTTCTGTTTTTGTCCTTATTTTGCACCCAAATAACGGGAAAAAAGAAAAAAAAAGTTATCTGAAATATTTTGGTTTTCTGTTTTTGTCCTTATTTTGCACCTAAATAACAGGAAAAAAGAAAAAAAAAGTTATCTGAATTATTTTGGTTTTCAGTTTTTGTCCTTATTTTGCACCCAAATAACGGGAAAAAAGAGAAAAAAAATTATCTGAAATATTTTGGTTTTCTGTTTCTGTCCTTATTTTGCACCCAAAATGGGAAAAAATAAAAAAAAAATTATTTGAAATATTTTGGTTTTCTGTTTTTGTCCTTATTTTGCACCCAAATAACGTTAAAAAAGAAAAAAAAAGTTATCTGAAATATTTTGGTTTTCTGTTTTTGTCCTTATTTTGCACCCAAATAACGGGAAAAAAGAAAAAAAAAGTTATTTGAAATATTTTGGTTTTCAGTTTTTGTCCTTATTTTGCACCCAAATAACGGGAAAAAATAAAAAAAAGTTATTTGAAATATTTTGGTTTTTTGTTTTTGTCCTTATTTTGCACCCAAATAACGGGGGAAAATAAAAAAAAAGTTATTTGAATTATTTTGGTTTTCTGTTTTTGTCCTTATTTTGCACCCAAATAACGGGAAAAAAGAAAAAAAAAGTTATTTGAAATATTTTGGTTTTCAGTTTTTGTCCTTATTTTGCACCCAAATAATAGGAAAAAATAAAAAAAAAATTATTTGAAATATTTTGGTTTTCTGTTTTTGTCCTTATTTTGCACCCAAATAACAGGAAAAAACAAAAAAAAAAGTTATTTGAAATATTTTGGTTTTCTGTTTTTGTCCTTATTTTGTACCAAATAACGGGAAAAAATAAAAAAAAAGTTATTTGAAATATTTTGGTTTTCTGTTTTTGTCCTTATTTTGCACCCAAATAACGGGAAAAAAGAAAAAAAAAGTTATTTCATATATTTTGGTTTTCTGTTTTGTCCTTATTTTGCACCCAAATAACGGGAAAAAATAAAAAAAAAGTTATTTGAAATATTTTGGTTTTCTCTTTTTGTCCTTAGTTTGCACCCAAATAACGGGAAAAAAGAGAAAAAAAGTTATTTGAAATATTTTGGTTTTCTGTTTTTGTCCTTATTTTGCACCCAAATAACAGGAAAAAACAAAAACAAAAGTTATTTGAAATATTTTGGTTTTCTGTTTTTGTCCTTATTTTGCACCCAAATAACGGGAAAAAATTTAAAAAAAAAGTTATTTAAATATTTTGGTTTTCTGTTTTGTCCTTATTTTGCGCCCAAATAACGGGAAAAAAAAAATTATTTGAAATATTTTGGTTTTCTGTTTTTGTCCTTATTTTGCACCCAAATAACGTGAAAAAATAAAATAGAAGTTATCTGAAATATTTTGGTTTTCTGTTTTTGTCCTTATTTTGCACCCAAATAACGGGAAAAAATAAAAAAAAAGTTATCTGAAATATTTTGGTTTTCTGTTTTTGTCCTTATTTTGCACCCAAATAACAGGAAAAAAAAAAAACTGAATTATTTTGGTTTTCTGTTTTTGTCCTTATTTTGCACCCAAATAACGAGAAAAAATAAAAAAAAAGTTATTTGAAATATTTTGGTTTTCTGTTTTTGTCCTTATTTTGCACCCAAATAACGGGAAAAAATTAAAAAAAAGTTATTTAAATATTTTGGTTTTCTGTTTTTGTCCTTATTTTGCACCCAAATAACGGGAAAAAATAAAATAGAAGTTATCTGAAATATTTTGGTTTTCTGTTTTTGTCCTTATTATACACCCAAATAACGGGAAAAAATAAAATAGAAGTTATCTGAAATATTTTGGTTTTCTGTTTTTGTCCTTATTTTGCACCCAAATAACGGGAAAAAATAAAAAAAAAGTTATTTGAAATATTTTGGTTTTCTGTTTTTGTCCTTATTTTGCACCCAAATAACGGGAAAAAATAAAATAGAAGTTATCTGAAATATTTTGGTTTTCTGTTTTTGTCCTTATTTTGCACCCAAATAACGGGAAAAAAGAAAAAAAAAGTTATTTCAAATATTTTGGTTTTCTGTTTTTGTCCTTATTTTGCACCCAAATAACGGGAAAAAAATAAAAAAAAGTTATCTGAAATATTTTGGTTTTCTGTTTTTGTCCTTATTTTGCACCCAAATAACGGGAAAAAATTAAAAAAAAGTTATTTGAAATATTTTGGTTTTCTGTTTTTGTCCTTATTTTGCACCCAAATAACGAGAAAAAATAAAAAAAAAGTTATTTGATATATTTTGGTTTTCTGTTTTTGTCCTTATTTTGCACCCAAATAACGGGAAAAAATAAAAAAAAAGTTATTTGAAATATTTTGGTTTTCTGTTTTTGTCAATATTTTTATTTCAAATATTTTGGTTTTCTGTTTTTGTCCTTATTTTGCACCCAAATAACGGGAAAAAATAAAAAAAAAGTTATTTGAAATATTTTGGTTTTCTCTATTTGTCCTTATTTTGCACCCAAATAACGGGAAAAAAGAAAAAAAAAGTTATTTCAAATATTTTGGTTTTCTGTTTTTGTCCTTATTTTGCACCCAAATAACAGGAAAAAACAAAAAAAAAAGTTATTTGAAATATTTTGGTTTTCTGTTTTTGTCCTTATTTTGCACCCAAATAACGGGGAAAAAAAAAAGTTATCTGAAATATTTTGGTTTTCGGTTTTTGTCCTTATTTTGCACCCAAATAACGGGAAAAAATAAAAAAAAAGTTATTTGAAATATTTTGGTTTTCTGTTTTTGTCCTTATTTTGCACCCAAATAACGGGAGAAAAAATAAATTATTTGAAATATTTTGGTTTTCTGTTTTTGTCCTTATTTTGCACCCAAATAACGGGAAAAAATAAAAAAAAAGTTATCTGAAATATTTTGGTTTTCTGTTTTTGTCCTTATTTTGCACCCAAATAACGGGAGAAAAAAGAAATTATTTGAAATATTTTGGTTTTCTGTTTTTGTCCTTATTTTGCACCCAAATAACGGGAAAAAATAAAAAAAAAGTTATCTGAAATATTTTGGTTTTCTGTTTTTGTCCTTATTTTGCACCCAAATAACGGGAAAAAATAAAAAAAAAGTTATCTGAAATATTTTGGTTTTCTGTTTTTGTCCTTATTTTGCACCCAAATAACGGGAGAAAAAAGAAATTATTTGAAATATTTTGGTTTTCTGTTTTTGTCCTTATTTTGCACCCAAATAACGGGAAAAAATAAAAAAAAAGTTATTTGAAATATTTTTGTTTTCTGTTTTTGTCCTTATTTTGCACCCAAATAACGGGGAAAAATAAAAAAAAAGTTATTTGAAATATTTTGGTTTTCAGTTTTTGTCTTTATTTTGCGACCAAATAACGGGAAAAAAGAAAAAAAAAGTTATCTGAAATATATTGGTTTTCTGTTTTTGTCCTTATTTTGCACCCAAATAACGGGAAAAAATAAAAAAAAAGTTATTTGAAATATTTTGGTTTTTTGTTTTGTTCTTATTTTGCACCCAAATAACAGGACAAAAGAAAAAAAAAGTTATCTGAAATATTTTGGTTTTCTGTTTTTGTCCTTATTTTGCACCCAAATAACGAGAAAAAATAAAAAAAAAGTTATTTGATATATTTTAATTTTCTGTTTTTGTCCTTATTTTGCACCCAAATAACGGGAAAAAATAAAAAAAAAGTTATTTGAAATATTTTGGTTTTCTGTTTTTGTCAATATTTTTATTTCAAATATTTTGGTTTTCTGTTTTTGTCCTTATTTTGCACCCAAATAACGGGAAAAAATAAAAAAAAAGTTATTTGAAATATTTTGGTTTTCTCTTTTTGTCCTTATTTTGCACCCAAATAACGGGAAAAAAGAAAACAAAAGTTATTTCAAATATTTTGGTTTTCTGTTTTTGTCCTTATTTTGCACCCAAATAATAGGAAAAAACAAAGAAAAAAGTTATTTGAAATATTTTGGTTTTCTGTTTTTGTCCTTATTTTGCACCCAAATAACGGGGGAAAAAAAAAGTTATCTGAAATATTTTGGTTTTCGGTTTTTGTCCTTATTTTGCACCCAAATAACGGGAAAAAATAAAAAAAAAGTTATTTGAAATATTTTGGTTTTCTGTTTTTGTCCTTATTTTGCACCCAAATAACGGGAGAAAAAATAAATTATTTGAAATATTTTGGTTTTCTGTTTTTGTCCTTATTTTGCACCCAAATAACGGGAAAAAATAAAAAAAAAGTTATCTGAAATATTTTGGTTTTCTGTTTTTGTCCTTATTTTGCACCCAAATAACGGGAGAAAAAAGAAATTATTTGAAATATTTTGGTTTTCTGTTTTTGTCCTTATTTTGCACCCAAATAACGGGAAAAAATAAAACGAAAGTTATCTGAAATATTTTGGTTTTCTGTTTTTGTCCTTATTTTGCACCCAAATAACGGGAAAAAATAAAAAAAAAAGTTATCTGAAATATTTTGGTTTTCTGTTTTTGTCCTTATTTTGCACCCAAATAACGGGAGAAAAAAGAAATTATTTGAAATATTTTGGTTTTCTGTTTTTGTCCTTATTTTGCACCCAAATAAAGGGAAAAAATAAAAAAAAAGTTATTTGAAATATTTTTGTTTTCTGTTTTTGTCCTTATTTTGCACCCAAATAACGGGGAAAAATAAAAAAAAAGTTATTTGAAATATTTTGGTTTTCAATTTTTGTCTTTATTTTGCGACCAAATAACGGGAAAAAAGAAAAAAAAAGTTATCTGAAATATTTTGGTTTTCTGTTTTTGTCCTTATTTTGCACCCAAATAACTGGAAAAAATAAAAAAAAAGTTATTTGAAATATTTTGGTTTTTTGTTTTGTCCTTATTTTGCATCAAATAACAGGAAAAAAGAAAAAAAAAAGTTATTAGATATATTTTGGTTTTCTGTTTTTGTCCTTATTTTGCACCCAAATAACGGGCAAAAATAAAAAAAAGTTATCTGAAATATTTTGGTTTTCTGTTTTTGTCCTTATTTTGCACCCAAATAACGGGAAAAAATAAAAAAAAAGTTATTTCAAATATTTTGGTTTTCTGTTTTTGTCAATATTTTTATTTCAAATATTTCGGTTTTCTGTTTTTGTCCTTATTTTGCACCCAAATAACGGGAAAAAATAAAAAAAAAGTTATTTGAAATATTTTGGTTTTCTCTTTTTGTCCTTATTTTGCACCCAAATAACGGGAAAAAAGAAAAAAAAGTTATTTCAAATATTTTGGTTTTCTGTTTTTGTCCTTATTTTGCACCCAAATAACAGGAAAAAACAAAAAAAAAAGTTATTTGAAATATTTTGGTTTTCTGTTTTTGTCCTTATTTTGCACCCAAATAACGGGGAAAAAAAAAAGTTATCTGAAATATTTTGGTTTTCGGTTTTTGTCCTTATTTTGCACCAAAATAACGGGAAAAAATAAAAAAAAAGTTATTTGAAATATTTTGGTTTTCTGTTTTTGTCCTTATTTTGCACCCAAATAACGGGAGAAAAAAAAAATTATTTGAAATATTTTGGTTTTCTGTTTTTGTCCTTATTTTGCACCCAAATAACGGGAAAAAATAAAAAAAAAGTTATCTGAAATATTTTGGTTTTCTGTTTTTGTCCTTAATTTGCACCCAAATAACGGGAGAAAAAAGAAATTATTTGAAATATTTTGGTTTTCTGTTTTTGTCCTTATTTTGCACCCAAATAACGGGAAAAAATAAAAAAAAAGTTATCTGAAATATTTTGGTTTTCTGTTTTTGTCCTTATTTTGCACCCAAATAACGGGAAAAAATAAAAAAAAGTTATCTGAAATATTTTGGTTTTCTGTTTTTGTCCTTATTTTGCACCCAAATAACGGGACAAAAAAAGAAATTATTTGAAATATTTTGGTTTTCTGTTTTTGTCCTTATTTTGCACCCAAATAACGGGAAAAAATAAAAAAAAAGTTATTTGAAATATTTTTGTTTTCTGTTTTTGTCCTTATTTTGCACCCAAATAAAAGGAAAAAAAAAAATATCTGAATTATTTTGGTTTTCTGTTTTTGTCCTTATTTTGCACCCAAATAACGGGAAAAAAGAAAAAAAAGTTATCTGAAATATTTTGGTTTTCTGTTTTTGTCCTTATTTTGCACCCAAATAACGGGAAAAAATAAAAAAAAGTTATTTGAAATATTTTGGTTTTTTGTTTTTGTCCTTATTTTGCACCCAAATAACGGGGAAATATAAAAAAAAAGTTATTTGAAATATTTTGGTTTTCTGTTTTTGTCAATATTTTTATTTCAAATATTTCGGTTTTCTGTTTTGTCCTTATTTTGCACCCAAATAACGGGAAAAAATAAAAAAAAAAGTTATTTGAAATATTTTGGTTTTCTCTTTTTGTCCTTATTTTGCACCCAAATAACGGGAAAAAAGAAAAAAAAAGTTATTTCAAATATTTTGGTTTTCTGTTTTTGTCCTTATTTTGCACCCAAATAACAGGAAAAAACAAAAAAAAAAGTTATTTGAAATATTTTGGTTTTCTGTTTTTGTCCTTATTTTGCACCCAAATAACGGGAAGAAATAAAAAAAAAGTTATTTGAAATATTTTGGTTTTCTCTTTTTGTCCTTATTTTGCACCCAAATAACGAGAAAAAATAAAAAAAAAGTTATTTGAAATATTTTGGTTTTCTGTTTTTGTCCTTATTTTGCACCCAAATAACGAGAAAAAATAAAAAAAAAATTATTTGAAATATTTTGGTCTTCTGTTTTTCTCAATATTTTTATTTCAAATATTTTGGTTTTCTGTTTTTGTCCTTATTTTGCACCCAAATAACGAGAAAAAATAAAAAAAAAGTTAATTGAAATATTTTGGTTTTCTGTTTTTGTCCTTATTTTGCACCCAAATAACGGGAAAAAATAAAAAAAAAGTTATTTGAAATATTTTGGTTTTCTGTTTTTGTCCTTATTTTGAACCCAAATAACAGGAGAAAAGAAAAAAAAAGTTATTTGAAATATTTTGGTTTTCTGTTTTTGTCCTTTTTTTGCACCCAAATAAAGGGAAAAAAGAAAAAAAAAGTTATTTGAAATATTTTGGTTTTCTGTTTTTGTCCTTATTTTGCACCCAAATAACGGGAAAAAATAAAAAAAAAGTTATTTGAAATATTTTGGTTTTCTGTTTTTGTCTTTATTTTGCACCCAAATAACAGGAAAAAATAAAAAAAAAGTTAATTGAAATATTTTGGTTTTCTGTTTTTGTCCTTATTTTGCACCCAAATAACGGGAAAAAATAAAAAAAAGTTATCTGAAATATTTTGGTTTTCTGTTTTTGTCTTTATTTTGCACCCACATAACGGGAAAAAATAAAAAAAAAGTTATTTGAAATATTTTGGTTTTCTCTTTTAGTCCTTATTTTGAACCCAAATAACAGGAAAAACGAAAAAAAAAGTTATTTGAAATATTTTGGTTTTCTGTTTTTGTCCTTTTTTTGCACCCAAATAAAGGGAAAAAAGAAAATAAAAGTTATTTGAAATATTTTGGTTTTCTGTTTTTGTCCTTATTTTGCACCCAAATAACGGGAAAAAATAAAAAAAAAGTTATTTGAAATATTTTGGTTTTCTGTTTTTGTCTTTATTTTGCACCCAAATAACAGGAAAAAATAAAAAAAAAGTTAATTGAAATATTTTGGTTTTCTGTTTTTGTCCTTATTTTGCACCCAAATAACGGGAAAAAAGAAAAAAAAAGTTATCTGAAATATTTTGGTTTTCTGTTTTTGTGCTTATTTTGCACCCAAATAACGGGAAAAAATAAAAAAAAAGTTATTTGAAATATTTTGGTTTTTTGTTTTTGTCCTTATTTTGCACCCACATAACGGGCAAAAATAAAAAAAAGTTATCTGAAATATTTTGGTTTTCTGTTTTTGTCTTTATTTTGCACCCGAATAACGGGAAAAAATAAAAAAAAAGTTATTTGAAATATTTTGGTTTTCTCTTTTAGTCCTTATTTTGAACCCAAATAACAGGAAAAAAGAAAAAAAAAGTTATTTGAAATATTTTGGTTTTCTGTTTTTGTCCTTTTTTTGCACCCAAATAAAGGGAAAAAAGAAAAAAAAAGTTATTTGAAATATTTTGGTTTTCTGTTTTTGTCTTTATTTTGCACCCAAATAACAGGAAAAAATAAAAAAAAAGTTAATTGAAATATTTTGGTTTACTGTTTTTGTCCTTATTTTGCACCCAAATAACGGGAAAAAAAGAAAAAAAAAGTTATTTGAAATATTTTGGTTTTCAGTTTTTGTCTTTATTTTGCGACCAAATAACGGGAAAAAAGAAAAAAAAAGTTATCTGAAATATTTTGGTTTTCTGTTTTTGTCTTAATTTTGCACCCACATAACGGGCAAAAATAAAAAAAAGTTATCTGAAATATTTTGGTTTTCTGTTTTTGTCCTTATTTTGCACCCAAATAATGGGAAAAAATAAAAAAAAAGTTATTTGAAATATTTTGGTTTTCTGTTTTTGTCAATATTTTTATTTCAAATATTTCGGTTTTCTGTTTTTGTCCTTATTTTGCACCCAAATAACGGGAAAAAATAAAAAAAAAAGTTATTTGAAATATTTTGGTTTTCTCTTTTTGTCCTTATTTTGCACCCAAATAACGGGAAAAAAGAAAAAAAAAGTTATTTCAAATATTTTGGTTTTCTGTTTTTGTCCTTATTTTGCACCCAAATAACAGGAAAAAACAAAAAAAAAGTTATTTGAAATATTTTGGTTTTCTGTTTTTGTCCTTATTTTGCACCCAAATAACGGGAAGAAATAAAAAAAAAGTTATTTGAAATATTTTGGTTTTCTCTTTTTGTCCTTATTTTGCACCCAAATAACGAGAAAAAATAAAAAAAAAGTTATTTGAAATATTTTGGTTTTCTGTTTTTGTCCTTATTTTGCACCCAAATAACGAGAAAAAATAAAAAAAAAATTATTTGTAATATTTTGGTCTTCTGTTTTTCTCAATATTTTTATTTCAAATATTTTGGTTTTCTGTTTTTGTCCTTATTTTGCACCCAAATAACGAGAAAAAATAAAAAAAAAAGTTATTTGAAATATTTTGGTTTTCTGTTTTTGTCCTTATTTTGCACCCAAATAACGGGAAAAAATAAAAAAAAAGTTATTTGAAATATTTTGGTTTTCTGTTTTTGTCCTTATTTTGAACCCAAATAACAGGAAAAAAGAAAAAAAAAGTTATTTGAAATATTTTGGTTTTCTGTATTTGTCCTTTTTTTGCACCCAAATAACGGGAAAAAAGAAAAAAAAAGTTATTTGAAATATTTTGGTTTTCTGTTTTTGTCCTTATTTTGCACCCAAATAACGGGAAAAAAGAAAAAAAAAGTTATTTGAAATATTTTGGTTTTCTCTTTTTGTCCTTATTTTGCACCCAAATAACGGGCAAAAATAAAAAAAAGTTATCTGAAATATTTTGGTTTTCTGTTTTTGTCCTTATTTTGCACCCAAATAACGGGAACAAATAAAAAAAAAGTTATTTGAAATATTTTGGTTTTCTCTTTTTGTCCTTATTTTGCACACAAATAACGGGTAAAAAGAAAAAAAAATTTATTTGAAATATTTTGGTTTTCTGTTTTTGTCCTTATTTTGCACCCAAATAACGGGTAAAAAGAAAAAAAAATTTATTTGAATTATTTTGGTTTTCTCTTTTTGTCCTTATTTTGCACCCAAATAACGGGTAAAAAGAAAAAAAAATTTATTTGAAATATTTTGGTTTTCTGTTTTTGTCCTTATTTTGCACCCAAATAACGGGAAAAAAGAAAAAAAAAGTTATTTGAAATATTTTGGTTTTCTGTTTTTGTCCTTATTTTGCACCCAAATAACGGGAAAAAATAAAAAAAAAGTTATTTGAAATATTTTGGTTTTCTCTTTTTGTCCTTATTTTGCACCCAAATAACGGGTAAAAAGAAAAAAAAAGTTATTTGAAATATTTTGGTTTTCTGTTTCTGTCCTTATTTTGCACCCAAATAACGGGAAAAAAAAAAAAAAAAAGTTATTTGAAATATTTTGGTTTTCTGTTTTTGTCCTTATTTTGCACCCAAATAACGGGAAAAAATAAAAAAAAAGTTATTTGAAATATTTTGGTTTTCTGTTTTTGTCCTTATTTTGCACCCAAATAACGGGAAAAAAGAAAAAAAAAGTTATTTGAAATATTTTTGTTTTCTGTTTTTGTCCTTATTTTGCACCCAAATAACGGGAAAAAATAAAAAAAAAGTTATTTGAAATATTTTGGTTTTCTCTTTTTGTCCTTATTTTGCACCCAAATAACGGGTAAAAAGAAAAAAAAATTTATTTGAAATATTTTGGTTTTCTGTTTTTGTCCTTATTTTGCACCCAAATAACGGGAAAAAAGAAAAAAAAAGTTATTTGAAATATTTTGGTTTTCTCTTTTTGTCCTTATTTTGCACCCAAATAACGGGTAAAAAGAAAAAAAAAGTTATTTGAAATATTTTGGTTTTCTGTTTCTGTCCTTATTTTGCACCCAAATAACGGGAAAAAATAAAAAAAAAGTTATTTGAAATATTTTGGTTTTCTGTTTTTGTCCTTATTTTGCACCCAAATAACAGGAAAAAAAAAAAAAAAAGTTATTTGAAATATTTTGGTTTTCTGTTTTTGTCCTTATTTTGCACCCAAATAACGGGAAAAAATAAAAAAAAGTTATTTGAAATATTTTGGTTTTCAGTTTTTGTCCTATTTTGCACCCAAATAACGGGAAAAAATAAAAAAAAAGTTATTTGAAATATTTTGGTTTTCTGTTTTTGTCAATATTTTTATTTCAAATATTTTGGTTTTCTGTTTTTGTCCTTATTTTGCACCCAAATAACGGGAAAAAATAAAAATAAAGTTATTTGAAATATTTTGGTTTTCTCTTTTTGTCCTTATTTTGCACCCAAATAACGGGAAAAAAGAAAAAAAAAGTTATTTCAAATATTTTGGTTTTCTGTTTTGTCCTTAATTTGCACCCAAATAACGGGAAAAAATAAAAAAAAAGTTATTTGAAATATTTTGGTTTTCTCTTTTTGTCCTTATTTTGCAACCAAATAACGGGAAAAAAGGAAAAAAAGTTATTTGAAATATTTTGGTTTTCTGTTTTTGTCCTTATTTTGCACCCAAATAACGGGAAAAAATAAAAAAAAAGTTATTTGAAATATTTTGGTTTTCTGTTTTTGTCCTTATTTTGCACCCAAATAACAGGAAAAAAGAAAAAAAAAGTTATCTGAATTATTTTGGTTTTCTGTTTTTGTCCTTATTTTGCACCCAAATAACGGGAAAAAAGAGAAAAAAAATTATCTGAAATATTTTGGTTTTCTGTTTCTGTCCTTATTTTGCACCCAAATAACGGGAAAAAATAAAAAAAAAATTATTTGAAATATTTTGGTTTTCTGTTTTTGTCCTTATTTTGCACCCAAATAACAGGAAAAAACAAAAAAAAAAGTTATTTGAAATATTTTGGTTTTCTGTTTTTGTCCTTATTTTGCACCCAAATAACGGGAAAAAATAAAAAAAAAGTTATTTGAAATATTTTGGTTTTCTGTTTTTGTCCTTATTTTGCACCCAAATAACGGGAAAAAAGAAAAAAAAAGTTATCTGAAATATTTTGGTTTTCTGTTTTTGTCCTTATTTTGCACCCAAATAACTTTTTTTTTATTTTTTCCCGTTATTTGGGTGCAAAATAAGGACAAAAACAGAAAACCAAAATATTTCAAATAACTTTTTTTTTATTTTTTCCCGTTATTTGGGTGCAAAATAACGACAAAAACAGAAAACCAAAATATATCTAATAACTTTTTTTTTCTTTTTTCCTGTTATTTGGGTGCAAAATAAGGCCAAAACAAAAAACCAAAATATTTCAAATAACTGTTATTTTATTTTTTCCAATTATTTGGGAGCAAAATAAGGACAGAAACAGAAAACCAAAATATTTCAGATAACTTGTTTTTTCTTTTTTCCCGTTATTTGGGTGCAAAATAAAGACAAAAACTGAAAACCAAAATATTTCAAATAACTTTTTTTTTATTTTTCCCCGTTATTTGGGTGCAAAATAAGGACAAAAACAAAAAACCAAAATATTTCAAATAACTTTTTTTTTATTTTTCCCCGTTATTTGGGTGCAAAATAAGGACAAAAACAAAAAACCAAAATATTTCAAATAACTTCTTTTTTATTTTTTCCCGTTATTTGGGTGCACAATAAGGACAAAAACAGAAAACCAAAATATTTCAGATAACTTTTTTTTTCTTTTTCCCGTTATTTGGGTGCAAAATAAGGACAAAAACAGAAAAAAACAGGAAAAAAAAAAAAATCTGAATTATTTTGGTTTTCTGTTTTTGTCCTTATTTTACACCCAAATAACGGGAAAAAAGAAAAAAAAAGTTATCTGAAATATGTTGGTTTTCTGTTTTTGTCCTTATTTTGAACCCAAATAACGGGAAAAAATAAAAAAAAAGTTATTTGAAATATTTTGGTTTTTTGTTTTTGTCCTTATTTTGCACCCAAATAACGGGGGAAAATAAAAAAAAAGTTATTTGAAATATTTTGGTTTTCAGTTTTTGTCTTTATTTTGCACCCAAATAACGGGAAAAAAGAAAAAAAAAGTTATCTGAAATATTTTGGTTTTCTGTTTCTGTCCTTATTTTGCACCCAAATAATGGGAAAAAATATAATAACAGTTATTTGAAATATTTTGGTTTTTGTTTTGTCCTTATTTCGCACCCAAATAACAGGAAAAAAGAAAAAAAAAGTTATTAGATATATTTTGGTTTTCTGTTTTTGTCCTTATTTTGCACCCAAATAACGGGCAAAAATAAAAAAAAGTTATCTGAAATATTTTGGTTTTCTGTTTTTGTCCTTATTTTGCACCCAAATAACGGGAAAAAAGAAAAAAAAAGTTATTTGAAATATTTTGGTTTTCTGTTTTTGTCCTTATTTTGCACCCAAATAACGGGAAAAAATAAAAAAAAAGTTATTTGAAATATTTTGGTTTTCTCTTTTTGTCCTTATTTTGCACCCAAATAACGGGTAAAAAGAAAAAAAAATTTATTTGAAATATTTTGGTTTTCTGTTTTTGTTCTTCCTTATTTTGCACCCAAATAACGGGAAAAAAGAAAAAAAAAGTTATCTGAAATATTTTGGTTTTCTGTTTTTGTCCTTATTTTGCACCCAAATAACAGGAAAAAAAAATCTGAATTATTTTGGTTTTCTGTTTTTGTCCTTATTTTGCACCCAAATAACGGGAAAAAAGAAAAAAACAGTTATCTGAATTATTTTGGTTTTCTGTTTTTGTCCTTATTTTGCACCCAAATAACGGGAAAAAAGAAAAAAAAAGTTATCTGAAATATTTTGGTTTTCTGTTTTTGTCCTTATTTTGCACCCAAATAACGGGAAAAAATAAAAAAAAGTTATTTGAAATATTTTGCTTTTTTGTTTTTGTCCTTATTTTGCACCCAAATAACGGGGGAAAATAAAAAAAAAGTTATTTGAATTATTTTGGTTTTCTGTTTTTGTCCTTATATTGCACCCAAATAACGGGAAAAAAGAAAAAAAAGTTATTTGAAATATTTTGGTTTTCTGTTTTTGTCCTTATTTTGCACCCAAATAACAGGAAAAAACAAAAACAAAAGTTATTTGAAATATTTTGGTTTTCTGTTTTTGTCCTTATTTTGCACCCAAATAACGGGAAAAAATTTTAAAAAAAGTTATTTAAATATTTTGGTTTTCTGTTTTTGTCCTTATTTTGCGCCCAAATAACGGGAAAAAAAAATTATTTGAAATATTTTGGTTTTCTGTTTTTGTCCTTATTTTGCACCCAAATAACGGGAAAAAATAAAATAGAAGTTATGTGAAGTATTTTGGTTTTCTGTTTTTGTCCTTATTTTGCACCCAAATAACGGGAAAAAATAAAAAAAAAGTTATCTGAAATATTTTGGTTTCTGTTTTTGTCCTTATTTTGCACCCAAATAACAGGAAAAAAAAAAAACTGAATTATTTTGGTTTTCTGTTTTTGTCCTTATTTTGCACCCAAATAACGGGAAAAAATAAAATAGAAGTTATCTGAAATATTTTGGTTTTCTGTTTTTGTCCTTATTTTAAACCCAAATAACGGGAAAAAATAAAATAGAAGTTATCTGAAATATTTTGGTTTTCTGTTTTTGTCCTTATTTTGCACCCAAATAACGGGAAAAAAGAAAAAAATAGTTATTTCAAATATTTTGGTTTTCTGTTTTTGTCCTTATTTTGCACCCAAATAACGGGAAAAAATAAAAAAAAAGTTATTTGAAATATTTTGGTTTTCTGTTTTTGTCCTTATTTTGCACCCAAATAACGGGAAAAAAGAAAAAAAAAGTTATTTCAAATATTTTGGTTTTCTGTTTTTGTCCTTATTTTGCACCCAAATAACAGGAAAAAAAAAAAACTGAATTATTTTGGTTTTCTGTTTTTGTCCTTATTTTGCACCCAAATAACGGGAAAAAATAAAATAGAAGTTATCTGAAATATTTTGGTTTTCTGTATTTTGCACCCAAATAACGAGAAAAAATAAAAAAAAAGTTATTTGATATATTTTGGTTTTCTGTTTTTGTCCTTATTTTGCACCCAAATAACGGGAAAAAATAAAAAAAAAGTTATTTGAAATATTTTGGTTTTCTCTTTTTGTCCTTATTTTGCACCCAAATAACGGGCAAAATAAAAAAAAAGTTATTTGAAATATTTTGGTTTTCTGTTTTTGTCCTTATTTTGCACCCAAATAACGGGAAAAAATAAAAAAAAAGTTATTTGAAATAGTTTGGTTTTCTGTTTTTGTCCTTATTTTGCACCCAAATAACGGGAAAAAAGAAAAAAAAAGTTATTTGAAATAATTTGGTTTTCTGTTTTTGTCCTTATTTTGCACCCAAATAACGAGAAAAAATAAAAAAAAAGTTATTTGAAATATTTTGGTTTTCTGTTTTTGTCCTTATTTTGCACCCAAATAACGGGAAAAAATTAAAAAAAAGTTATTTAAATATTTTATTTTCTGTTTTTGTCCTTATTTTGCGCCCAAATAACGGGAAAAAAAAAGTTATCTGAAATATTTTGGTTTTCAGTTTTTGTTCTTATTTTGCACCCAAATAACGGGAAAAAATAAAAAAGAAGTTATTTGAAATATTTTGGTTTTCTGTTTTTGTCTTTATTTTGCACCCAAATAACGGGAAAAAAAAAAATTATTTGAAATATTTTGGTTTTCTGTTTTTGTCCTTATTTTGCACCCAAATAACGGGAAAAAATAAAAAAAAAGTTATTTGAAATATTTTGGTTTTCTGTTTTTGTCCTTATTTTGCACCCAAATAACGGGAAAAAATAAAAAAAGAAATTATCTGAATTATTTTGGTTTTCTGTTTTTGTCCTTATTTTGCACCCAAATAACGGGAAAAGAGAAAAAAAAAGTTATCTAAAATATTTTGGTTTTCTGTTTTTGTTCTTATTTTGCACGCAAATAACGGGAAAAAATAAAAAAAAAGTTATTTGAAATATTTTGGTTTTCTGTTTTAGTTCTTATTTTGCACCCAAATAACGGGAAAAAATAAAAAAAAAATTATTTGAAATATTTTGGTTTTCTGTTTTTGTCCTTATTTTGCACCCAAATAACGAGAAAAAATAAAAAAAAAATTATTTGATATATTTTGGTTTTCTGTTTTTGTCCTTATTTTGCACCCAAATAACGGGAAAAAATAAAAAAAAAGTTATTTGAAATATTTTGGTTTTCTCTTTTTGTCCTTATTTTGCACCCAAATAACGGGCAAAAATAAAAAAAAGTTATCTGAAATATTTTGGTTTTCTGTTTTTGTCCTTATTTTGCACCCAAATAACGGGAAAAAATAAAAAAAAAGTTATTTGAAATAGTTTGGTTTTCTGTTTTTGTCCTTATTTTGCACCCAAATAACGGGAAAAAAGAAAAAAAAAGTTATTTGAAATAATTTGGTTTTCTGTTTTTGTCCTTATTTTGCACCCAAATAACGAGAAAAAATAAAAAAAAAGTTATTTGAAATATTTTGGTTTTCTGTTTTTGTCCTTATTTTGCACCCAAATAACGGGAAAAAATTAAAAAAAAGTTATTTAAATATTTTGGTTTTCTGTTTTTGTCCTTATTTTGCACCCAAATAACGAGAAAAAATAAAAAAAAAGTTATTTGAAATATTTTGGTTTTCTGTTTTTGTCCTTATTTTGCACCCAAATAACGGGAAAAAATAAAATAGAAGTTATCTGAAATATTTTGGTTTTCTGTTTTTGTCCTTATTTTGCACCCAAATAATGGGAAAAAATAAAATAGAAGTTATCTGAAATATTTTGGTTTTCTGTTTTTGTCCTTATTTTGCACCCAAATAACGGGAAAAAATAAAATAGAAGTTATCTGAAATATTTTGGTTTTCTGTTTTTGTCCTTATTTTGCACCCTAATAACGGGAAAAAATAAAAAAAAAGTTATTTGAAATATTTTGGTTTTCTGTTTTTGTCCTTATTTTGCACCCAAATAACAGGAAAAAAAAAAAAACTGAATTATTTTGGTTTTCTGTTTTTGTCCTTATTTTGCACCCAAATAACGAGAAAAAATAAAAAAAAAGTTATTTGAAATATTTTGGTTTTCTGTTTTTGTCCTTATTTTGCACCCAAATAACGGGAAAAAATTAAAAAAAAGTTATTTAAATATTTTGGTTTTCTGTTTTTGTCCTTATTTTGCACCCAAATAACGGGAAAAAATAAAATAGAAGTTATCTGAAATATTTTGGTTTTCTGTTTTTGTCCTTATTTTACACCCAAATAACGGGAAAAAATAAAATAGAAGTTATCTGAAATATTTTGGTTTTCTGTTTTTGTCCTTATTTTGCACCCAAATAACGGGAAAAAAGAAAAAAAAAGTTATTTCAAATATTTTGGTTTTCTGTTTTTGTCCTTATTTTGCACCCAAATAACGGGAAAAAATAAAAAAAAAGTTATTTGAAAGATTTTGGTTTTCTGTTTTTGTCCTTATTTTGCACCCAAATAACGGGAAAAAATAAAATAGAAGTTATCTGAAATATTTTGGTTTTCTGTTTTTGTCCTTATTTTGCACCCAAATAACGGGAAAAAAGAAAAAAAAAGTTATTTCAAATATTTTGGTTTTCTGTTTTTGTCCTTATTTTGCACCCAAATAACGGGAAAAAAATAAAAAAAAGTTATCTGAAATATTTTGGTTTTCTGTTTTTGTCCTTATTTTGCACCCAAATAACAGGAAAAAATTAAAAAAAAGTTATTTAAATATTTTGGTTTTCTGTTTTTGTCCTTATTTTGCACCCAAATAACGGGAAAAAATAAAATAGAAGTTATCTGAAATATTTTGGTTTTCTGTTTTTGTCCTTATTTTACACCCAAATAACGGGAAAAAATAAAATAGAAGTTATCTGAAATATTTTGGTTTTCTGTTTTTGTCCTTATTTTGCACCCAAATAACGGGAAAAAAGAAAAAAAAAGTTATTTCAAATATTTTGGTTTTCTGTTTTTGTCCTTATTTTGCACCCAAATAACGAGAAAAAATAAAAAAAAAGTTATTTGAAATATTTTGGTTTTTCGTTTTTTGTCCTTATTTTGCACCCAAATAACGAGAAAAAATAAAAAAAAAGTTATTTGAAATAGTTTGGTTTTCTGTTTTTGTCCTTATTTTGCACCCAAATAACGGGAAAAAAGAAAAAAAAAGTTATTTGAAATAATTTGGTTTTCTGTTTTTGTCCTTATTTTGCACCCAAATAACGAGAAAAAATAAAAAAAAAGTTATTTGAAATATTTTGGTTTTCTGTTTTTGTCCTTATTTTGCACCCAAATAACGGGAAAAAATTAAAAAAAAGTTATTTAAATATTTTGGTTTTCTGTTTTTGTCCTTATTTTGCGCCCAAATAACGGGAAAAAAAAAGTTATCTGAAATATATTGGTTTTCAGTTTTTGTTCTTATTTTGCACCCAAATAACGGGAAAAAATAAAAAAGAAGTTATTTGAAATATTTTGGTTTTCTGTTTTTGTCTTTATTTTGCACCCAAATAACGGGGAAAAAAAAAATTATTTGAAATATTTTGGTTTTCTGTTTTTATCCTTATTTTACACCCAAATAACGGGAAAAAATAAAATAGTAGTTATCTGAAATATTTTGGTTTTCTGTTTTTGTCCTTATTTTGCACCCAAATAACGGGAAAAAATAAAAAAAAAGTTATTTGAAATATTTTGGTTTTCTGTTTTTGTCCTTATTTTGCACCCAAATAACTGGAAAAAATAAAAAAAGAAATTATCTGAATTATTTTGGGTTTCTGTTTTTGGTCTTTATTTGCACCCAAATAACGGGAAAAGAGAAAAAACAAGTTATCTAAAATATTTTGGTTTTCTGTTTTTGTTCTTATTTTGCACGCAAATAACGGGAAAAAATAAAAAAAAAGTTATTTGAAATATTTTGGTTTTCTGTTTTAGTTCTTATTTTGCACCCAAATAACGGGAAAAAATAAAAAAAAAATTATTTGAAATATTTTGGTTTTCTGTTTTTGTCCTTATTTTGCACCCAAATAACGAGAAAAAATAAAAAAAAAATTATTTGATATATTTTGGTTTTCTGTTTTTGTCCTTATTTTGCACCCAAATAACGGGAAAAAATAAAAAAAAAGTTATTTGAAATATTTTGGTTTTCTCTTTTTGTCCTTATTTTGCACCCAAATAACGGGCAAAAATAAAAAAAAGTTATCTGAAATATTTTGGTTTTCTGTTTTTGTCCTTATTTTGCACCCAAATAACGGGAAAAAATAAAAAAAAAGTTATTTGAAATAGTTTGGTTTTCTGTTTTTGTCCTTATTTTGCACCCAAATAACGGGAAAAAAGAAAAAAAAAGTTATTTGAAATAATTTGGTTTTCTGTTTTTGTCCTTATTTTGCACCCAAATAACGAGAAAAAATTAAAAAAAAGTTATTTAAATATTTTGGTTTTCTGTTTCTGTCCTTATTTTGCGCCCAAATAACTGGAAAAAAAAGTTATCTGAAATATTTTGGTTTTCTGTTTTTGTCCTTATTTTGCACCCAAATAACGGGAAAAAATAAAAAAAAAGTTATTTGAAATATTTTGGTTTTCTGTTTTTGTCCTTATTTTGCACCCAAATAACGGGAAAAAATAAAAAAAAAGTTATTTGAAATATTTTGGTTTTCTGTTTTTGTCGTTATTTTGCACCCAAATAATGGGAAAAAATAAAAAAAAGTTATCTGAAATATTTTGGTTTTCTGTTTTTGTCCTTATTTTGCACCCACATAACGGGAAAAAATAAAAAAAAAGTTATTTGAAATATTTTGGTTTTCTGTTTTTGTCCTTATTTTGCACCCAAATAACAGGAAAAAACACAAAAAAAAAAGTTATTTGAAATATTTTGGTTTCCTGTTTTTGTCCTTATTTTGCACCCAAATAACGAGAAAAAATAAAAAAAAAGTTATTTGAAATATTTTGGTTTTCTGTTTTTGTCCTTATTTTGCACCCAAATAACGGGAAAAAATAAAAAAAAAGTTATTTGAAATATTTTGGTTTTCTGTTTTTGTCCTTAATTTGCACCCAAATAACGGGAAAAAAGAAAAAAAAAGTTATCTTAAATATTTTGGTTTTCTGTTTTTGTCCTTATTTTGCACCCAAATAACGGGAAAAAATAAAAAAAAGTTATTTGAAATCTTTTGGTTTTCTGTTTTTGTCCTTATTTTGCACCCAAATAACGGGAAAAAAAAAGTTATCTGAAATATTTTGGTTTTCAGTTTTCGTCCTTATTCTGCACCCAAGTAACGGGAAAAAATAAAAAAAAAGTTATTTGAAATATTTTGGTTTTCTGTTTTTGTCCTTATTTTGCACCCAAATAACGGGGAAAAAAAGTTATCTGAAATATTTTGGTTTGCAGTTTTTGTCCTTATTTTGCACCCAAATAACGGGAAAAAATAAAAAAAAAGTTATTTGAAATAGTTTTGTTTTCCGTTTTTGTCCTTATTTTGCACCCAAATAACGGGAAAAAAAAAAATTATTTGAAGTATTTTGGTTTTCTGTTTTTGTCCTTATTTTGCACCCAAATAACGGGAAAAAATAAAATAAAAGTTATCTGAAATATTTTGTTTTTCTGTTTTTGTCCTTATTTTGCACCCAAATAACGGGAAAAAAGTAAAAAAAAAATAAATTTAAAATATTTTGGTTTTCTGTTTTTGTCCTTATTTTGCACCCAAATAACAGGAAAAATTAAAAAAAAAGTTATTTGAAATATTTTGGTTTTCTGTTTTTGTCCTTAATTTGCACCCAAATAACGGGAAAAAATAAAAAAAAAAATTATCTGAATTATTTTGGTTTTCTGTTTTTGTCCTTATTTTGCACCCAAATAACGGGAAAAAAGAAAAAAAAAGTTATCTGAAATATTTTGGTTTTCTGTTTTTGTCCTTATTTTGCACCCAAATAACGGGAAAAAATAAAAAAAAGTTATTTGAAATCTTTTGGTTTTCTGTTTTAGTTCTTATTTTGCACCCAAATAACGAGAAAAAATAAAAAAAAAGTAATTTGAAATATTTTGGTTTCCTGTTTTTGTCCTTATTTTGCACCCAAATAACAGGAAAAAATAAAAAAAAAAGTTATTTGAAATATTTTGGTTTTCTGTTTTTGTCCTTATTTTATAATAACGGGAAAAAATAAAAAAAAAGTTATTTGAAATATTTTGGTTTTCTATCTTTGTCCTTATTTTGCACCCAAATAACGGGAAAAAATAAAAAAAAAAAGTTATTTGAAATATTTTGGTTTTCTCTTTTTGTCCTTATTTTGCACCCAAAATAACGGGCAAAAATAAAAAAAAGTTATCTGAAATATTTTGGTTTTCTGTTTTTGTCCTTATTTTGCACCCAAATAACGGGAAAAAAAAAGTTATGTGAAATATTTTCGTTTTCAATTTTTGTCCTTATTTTGCACCCAAATAACGGGAAAAAATAAAAAAAAGTATATTTTGGTTTTCTGGTTTTGTCCTTATTTTGCACCCAAATAACGGGAAAAAAAAAGTTATTTGAAATATTTTTGGTTTTCTGTTTCTGTCCTTATTTTGCACCCAAATAACGGGAAAAAATAAAAAAAAAGTTATTTGAAATATTTTGGTTTTCTCTTTTTGTCCTTATTTTGCACCCAAATAACGGGCAAAAATAAAAAAAAAGTTATTTGAAATATTTTGGTTTTCTGTTTTTGTCCTTATTTTGCACCCAAATAACGGGAAAAAATAAAAAAAAAGTTATTTGAAATCTTTTGGTTTTCTGTTTTAGTCCTTATTTTGCACCCAAATAACGGGAAAAAATAAAAAAAAAGTTATTTGAAATATTTTGGTTTTCTGTTTTTGTCCTTATTTTGCACCCAAATAACAGGAAAAAATAAAAAAAAAGTTATTTGAAATATTTTGGTTTTCTCTTTTTGTCCTTATTTTGCACCCAAATAACGGGCAAAAATAAAAAAAAGTTATCTGAAATATTTTGGTTTTCTGTTTTTGTCCTTATTTTGCACCCAAATAACGGGAAAAAAAAAGTTATTTGAAATATTTTGGTTTTCTGTTTTTGTCCTTATTTTGCACCCAAATAACGGGAAAAAATAAAAAAAAGTTATTTGAAATATTTTGGTTTTCTCTTTTTGTCCTTATTTTGCACCCAAATAACGGGAAAAATAAAAAAAAAGTTATTTGAAATATTTTGGTTTTCTGTTTTTGTCCTTATTTTGCACCCAAATAACTGGGAAAAAAAAATTATTTGAAGTATTTTGGTTTTCTGTTTTTGTTCTTATTTTGCACCCAAATAACTGGGAAAAAAAAATTATTTGAAGTATTTTGGTTTTCTGTTTTTGTTCTTATTTTGCACCCAAATAACGGGCAAAAATAAAAAAAGTTATCTGAAATATTTTGGTTTTCTGTTTTTGTCCTTATTTTGCACCCAAATAACGGGAAAAAAAAAAAGTTATTTGAAATATTTTGGTTTTCTGTTTTTGTCCTTATTTTGCACCCAAATAACGGGAAAAAATAAAAAAAAGTTATTTGAAATATTTTGGTTTTCTCTTTTTGTCCTTATTTTGCACCCAAATAACGGGAAAAATAAAAAAAAAGTTATTTGAAATATTTTAGTTTTCTGTTTTTGTCCTTATTTTGCACCCAAATAACTGGGAAAAAAAAATTATTTGAAGTATTTTGGTTTTCTGTTTTTGTTCTTATTTTGCACCCAAATAACTGGGAAAAAAAAATTATTTGAAGTATTTTGGTTTTCTGTTTTTGTTCTTATTTTGCACCCAAATAACGGGACAAAAAAAAAAAAAATTAACTGAATTATTTTGGTTTTCTGTTTTTGTCCTTATTTTGCACCCAAATAACGGGAGAAAATAAAAAAAAAGTTATTTGAAATATTTTGGTTTTCTGTTTTTGTCCTTATTTTGCACCCAAATAACGGGTAAAAAGAAAAAAAAATTTATTTGAAATATTTTGGTTTTCTGTTTTTGTCCTTATTTTGCAGCCAAATAACGGGAAAAAATAAAAAAAAGTTATTTGAAATATTTTGGTTTTCTCTTTTTTGTCCTTATTTTGCACCCAAAAAACGGGGAAAAAAAAAAAAAGTTATCTGAAATATTTTGGTTTTCTGTTTTTGTCCTTATTTTGCACCCAAATAACGGGAAAAAAAAAAGTTATTTGAAATATTTTGGTTTTCTGTTTTTGTCCTTATTTTGCACCCAAAATAACGGGAAAAAATAAAAAAAAGTTATTTGAAATATTTTGGTTTTCTCTTTTTGTCCTTATTTTGCACCCAAATAACGGGAAAAATAAAAAAAAGTTATTTGAAATATTTTGGTTTTCTGTTTTTGTCCTTATTTTGCACCCAAATAACTGGGAAAAAAAAATTATTTGAAGTATTTTGGTTTTCTGTTTTTGTTCTTATTTTGCACCCAAATAACTGGGAAAAAAAAAATTATTTGAAGTATTTTGGTTTTCTGTTTTTGTTCTTATTTTGCACCCAAATAACGGGAAAAAAAAAAAAAAAAAATTAACTGAATTATTTTGGTTTTCTGTTTTTGTCCTTATTTTGCACCCAAATAACGGGAAAAAAGAAAAAAAAAAGTTATCTGAATTATTTTGGTTTGCTGTTTTTGTCCTTATTTTTGCACCCATATAACGGGAAAAAAGAGAAAAAAAGTTATCTGAAATATTTTGGTTTTCTGTTTCTGGCCTTATTTTGCACCCAAATAACGGGAAAAAAAAAAAAAAAATTAACTGAATTATTTTGGTTTTCTGTTTTTGTCCTTATTTTGCACCCAAATAACGGGAGAAAATAAAAAAAAAGTTATTTGAAATATTTTGGTTTTCTGTTTTTGTCCTTATTTTGCACCCAAATAACGGGAAAAAATAAAAAAAAAAGTTATTTGAATTATTTTGGTTTTCTGTTTTAGTCCTTATTTTGCACCCAAATAACGGGAAAAAATTAAAAAAAAGTTATTTGAAATATTTTGGTTTTCTGTTTTTGTCCTTATTTTGCACCCAAATAACAGGAAAAAATAAAAAAAAAGTTATTTGAAATATTTTGGTTTACTGTTTTTGTCCTTATTTTGCACCCAAATAACGGGAAAAAATAAAAAAAAAGTTATTTGAAATATTTTGGTTTTCTGTTTTTGACTTATTTTGCACCCAAATAACGGGAAAAAATAAAAAAAAAGTTATTTGAAATATTTTGGTTTTCTCTTTTTATCCTTATTTGGCACCCAAATAACGGGCAAAAATAAAAAAAAGTTATCTGAAATATTTTGGTTTTCTGTTTTTGTCCTTATTTTGCACCCCACATAACGGGAAAAAATAAAAAAAAAAGTTATTTGAAATATTTTGGTTTTCTGTTTTTGTCCTTATTTTGCACCCAAATAACGGGTAAAAAGAAAAAAAAATTTATTTGAAATATTTTGGTTTTCTGTTTTTGTCCTTATTTTGCACCCAAATAACGGGAAAAATAAAAAAAAAGTTATTTGAAATATTTTGGTTTTCTGTTTTTGTCCTTATTTTGCACCCAAATAACTGGGAAAAAAAAATTATTTGAAGTATTTTGGTTTTCTGTTTTTGTTCTTATTTTGCACCCAAATAACGGGAAAAAATAAAATATAAGTTATCTGAAATATTTTGGTTTTCTGTTTTTGTCCTTATTTTGCACCCAAATAACGGGAAAAAATAAAAAAAAAGTTATTTGAAATATTTTGGTTTTCAGTTTTTGTCCTTAATTTGCACCCAAATAACGGGAAAAAAAAAAAAAAAAAAATTAACTGAATTATTTTGGTTTTCTGTTTTTGTCCTTATTTTTGCACCCAAATAACGGGAAAAAATAAAAAAAAAGTTATCTGATATATTTTGGTTTTCTGTTTTTGTCCTTATTTTGCACCCAAATAACGGGAAAAAAATAAAAAAAAAAGTTATTTGAAATATTTGGTTTTCTGTTTTAGTCCTTATTTTGCACCCAAATAACGGGAAAAAATTAAAAAAAAGTTATTTGAAATATTTTGGTTTTCTGTTTTTGTCCTTATTTTGCACCCAAATAACAGGAAAAAATAAAAAAAAAGTTATTTGAAATATTTTGGTTTACTGTTTTTGTCCTTATTTTGCACCCATATAACGGGAAAAAATAAAAAAAAAGTTATTTGAAATATTTTGGTTTTCTGTTTTTGACTTATTTTGCACCCAAATAACGGGAAAAAATAAAAAAAAAGTTATTTGAAATATTTTGGTTTTCTCTTTTTGTCCTTATTTGGCACCCAAATAACGGGCAAAAATAAAAAAAAAGTTATCTGAAATATTTTGGTTTTCTGTTTTTGTCCTTATTTTGCACCCACATAACGGGAAAAAATAAAAAAAAAAGTTATTTGAAATATTTTGGTTTTCTGTTTTTGTCCTAATTTTTGCACCCAAATAACAGGAAAAAACAAAAAAAAAGTTATTTGAAATATTTTGGTTTTCTGTTTTTGTCCTTATTTTGCACCCAAATAACGGGAAAAAATAAAAAAAAAGTTATTTGAAATATTTTGTTTTTCTGTTTTTGTCCTTATTTTGCACCCAAATAACGGGAAAAAAGTAAAAAAAAAAAAATTTAAAATATTTTGGTTTTCTGTTTTTGTCCTTATTTTGCACCCAAATAACGGGAAAAAAATAAAAAAAAAGTTATTTTAAATATTTTGGTTTTCTGTTTTTGTCCTTATTTTTGCACCCAAATAACGGGGAAAAAAAAGTTATCTGAAATATTTTGGTTTGCAGTTTTTGTCCTTATTTTGCACCCAAATAACGGGAAAAAATAAAAAAAAAGTTATTTGAAATAGTTTGGTTTTCCGTTTTTGTCCTTATTTTGCACCCAAATAACGGGAAAAAAAAAATTATTTGAAGTATTTTGGTTTTCTGTTTTTGTCCTTATTTTGCACCCAAATAACGGGAAAAAATAAAATACAAGTTATCTGAAATATTTTGTTTTTTCTGTTTTTGTCCTTATTTTGCACCCAAATAACGGGAAAAAAGTAAAAAAAAAAAAAAATTTACAATATTTTGGTTTTCTGTTTTTGTCCTTATTTTGCACCCAAATAACGGTAAAAAATAAAAAAAAAATTATTTGAAATATTTTGGTTTTCTGTTTTTGTCCTTATTTTGCACCCAAATAACGGGAAAAAAGAAAAAAAAAGTTATCTGAAATATTTTGGTTTTCTGTTTTTGTCCTTATTTTGCACCCAAATAACGGGGAAAAAAAAGTTATCTGAAATATTTTGGTTTGCAGTTTTTGTCCTTATTTTCACCCAAATAACGGGAAAAAATAAAAAAAAAGTTATTTGAAATAGTTTGGTTTTCCGTTTTTGTCCTTATTTTGCACCCAAATAACGGGAAAAAAAAATTATTTGAAGTATTTTGGTTTTCTGTTTTTGTCCTTATTTTGCACCCAAATAACGGGAAAAAATAAAATAAAAGTTATCTGAAATATTTTGTTTTTCTGTTTTTGTCCTTATTTTGCACCCAAATAACGGGAAAAAAGTAAAAAAAAAAAAAAATTTACAATATTTTGGTTTTCTGTTTTTGTCCTTATTTTGCACCCAAATAACGGTAAAAAATAAAAAAAAAAATTATTTGAAATATTTTGGTTTTCTGTTTTTGTCCTTAATTTGCACCCAAATAACGGGAAAAAATAAAAAAAAAATTATCTGAATTATTTTGGTTTTCTGTTTTTGTCCTTATTTTGCACCCAAATAACGGGAAAAAAGAAAAAAAAAGTTATCTGAATTATTTTGGTTTTCTGTTTTTGTCCTTATTTTGCACCCAAATAACGGTAAAAAATAAAAAAAAGTTATTTGAAATCTTTTGGTTTTCTGTTTTAGTTCTTATTTTGCACCCAAATAACGGGAAAAAATAAAAAAAAAAAAGTAATTTGAAATATTTTGGTTTTCTGTTTTTGTCCTTATTTTGCACCCAAATAACAGGAAAAAATAAAAAAAAAGTTATTTGAAATATTTTGGTTTTCTGTTTTTGTCTTTATTTTGCACCCAAATAACGGGAAAAAATAAAAAAAAAGTTATTTGAAATATTTTGGTTTTCTGTTTTTGTCCTTATTTTGCACCCAAATAACGGGAAAAAATAAAAAAAAAGTTATTTGAAATATTTTGGTTTTCTCTTTTTGTCCTTATTTTGCACCCAAATAACGGGCAAAAATAAAAAAAAGTTATCTGAAATATTTTGGTTTTCTGTTTTTGTCCTTATTTTGCACCCAAATAACGGGAATAAAAAAAGTTATATGAAATATTTTCGTTTTCAGTTTTTGTCCTTATTTTGCACCCAAATAACGGGAAAAAAATAAAAAAAAAGTTATTTGAAATATTTTGGTTTTCTGTTTTTGTCCTTATTTTGCACCCAAATAACGGGGAAAAAAAAGTTATTTGAAATATTTTGGTTTTCTGTTTTCTGTCCTTATTTTGCACCCACATAACGGGAAAAAATAAAAAAAAAGTTATTTGAAATATTTTGGTTTTCTCTTTTTGTCCTTATTTTGCACCCAAATAACGGGCAAAAATAAAAAAAAGTTATCTGAAATATTTTGGTTTTCTGTTTTTGTCCTTATTTTGCACCCAAATAACGGGAAAAAAGAAAAAAAAAGTTATTTGAAATATTTTGGTTTTCTGTTTCTGTCCTTATTTTGCACCCAAATAACGGGCAAAAATAAAAAAAAGTTATCTGAAATATTTTGGTTTTCTGTTTTTGTCCTTATTTTGCACCCAAATAATGGGAAAAAATAAAAAAAAAAGTTATTTGAAATATTTTGGTTTTCTGTTTTTGTCCTTATTTTGCACCCAAATAACGGGAAAAAATAAAAAAAAAAGTTACTTGAAATATTTTGGTTTTCTGTTTTAGTCCTTATTTTGCACCCAAATAACGGGAAAAAATTAAAAAAAAGTTATTTGAAATATTTTGGTTTTCTGTTTTTGTCCTTATTTTGCACCCACATAACGGGAAAAAATAAAAAAAAAAGTTATTTGAAATATTTTGGTTTTCTCTTTTTGTCCTTATTTTGCACCCAAAATAACGGGCAAAAATAAAAAAAAAGTTATCTGAAATATTTTGGTTTTCTGTTTTTGTCCTTATTTTGCACCCAAATAACGGGAAAAAGAAAAAAAAAGTTATTTGAAATATTTTGGTTTTCTGTTTCTGTCCTTATTTTGCACCCAAATAACGGGCAAAAATAAAAAAAAGTTATCTGAAATATTTTGGTTTTCTGTTTTTGTCCTTATTTTGCACCCAAATAATGGGAAAAAATAAAAAAAAAGTTATCTGAAATATTTTGGTTTTCTGTTTTTGTCCTTATTTTGAACCCAAATAACGGGAAAAAATAAAAAAAAAGTTATTTGAAATATTTTGGTTTTTTGTTTTTGTCCTTATTTTGCACCCAAATAACGGGGGAAAATAAAAAAAAAGTTATTTGAAATATTTTGGTTTTCAGTTTTTGTCTTTATTTTGCACCCAAATAACGGGAAAAAAGAAAAAAAAAGTTATCTGAAATATTTTGGTTTTCTGTTTCTGTCCTTATTTTGCACCCAAATAATGGGAAAAAATATAATAACAGTTATTTGAAATATTTTGGTTTTTGTTTTGTCCTTATTCGCACCCAAATAACAGGAAAAAAGAAAAAAAAAGTTATTAGATATATTTTGGTTTTCTGTTTTTGTCCTTATTTTGCACCCAAATAACAGGAAAAAATAAAAAAAAAGTTATTTGAAATCTTTTGGTTTTCTGTTTTAGTTCTTATTTTGCACCCAAATAACGAGAAAAAATAAAAAAAAAGTAATTTGAAATATTTTGGTTTTCTGTTTTTGTCCTTATTTTGCACCCAAATAACGGGAAAAAAAAAAGTTATTTGAAATATTTTGGTTTTCTGTTTTTTGTCCTTATTTTGCACCCAAATAACGGGAAAAAATAAAAAAAAGTTATTTGAAATATTTTGGTTTTCTCTTTTTGTCCTTATTTTGCACCCAAATAACGGGAAAAATAAAAAAAAAGTTATTTGAAATATTTTGGTTTTCTGTTTTTGTCCTTATTTTGCACCCAAATAACTGGGAAAAAAAAATTATTTGAAGTATTTTGGTTTTCTGTTTTTGTTCTTATTTTGCACCCAAATAACTGGGAAAAAAAAATTATTTGAAGTATTTTGGTTTTCTGTTTTTGTTCTTATTTTGCACCCAAATAACGGGAAAAAAAAAAAAAAAAATTAACTGAATTATTTTGGTTTTCTGTTTTTGTCCTTATTTTGCACCCAAATAACGGGAGAAAATAAAAAAAAAGTTATTTGAAATATTTTGGTTTTCTGTTTTTGTCCTTATTTTGCACCCAAATAACGGGTAAAAAGAAAAAAAAATTTATTTGAAATATTTTGGTTTTCTGTTTTTGTCCTTATTTTGCAGCCAAATAACGGGAAAAAATAAAAAAAAGTTATTTGAAATATTTTGGTTTTCTCTTTTTGTCCTTATTTTGCACCCAAATAACGGGCAAAAATAAAAAAAAGTTATCTGAAATATTTTGGTTTTCTGTTTTTGTCCTTATTTTGCACCCAAATAACGGGAAAAAAAAAAGTTATTTGAAATATTTTGGTTTTCTGTTTTTGTCCTTATTTTGCACCCAAATAACGGGAAAAAATAAAAAAAAGTTATTTGAAATATTTTGGTTTTCTCTTTTTGTCCTTATTTTGCACCCAAATAACGGGAAAAATAAAAAAAAAGTTATTTGAAATATTTTGGTTTTCTGTTTTTGTCCTTATTTTGCACCCAAATAACTGGGAAAAAAAAATTATTTGAAGTATTTTGGTTTTCTGTTTTTTGTTCTTATTTTGCACCCAAATAACTGGGAAAAAAAAAATTTTTGAAGTATTTTGGTTTTCTGTTTTTGTTCTTATTTTGCACCCAAATAACGGGAAAAAAAAAAAAAAAAAATTAACTGAATTATTTTGGTTTTCTGTTTTTGTCCTTATTTTGCACCCAAATAACGGGAGAAAATAAAAAAAAAGTTATTTGAAATATTTTGGTTTTCTGTTTTTGTCCTTATTTTGCACCCAAATAACGGGTAAAAAGAAAAAAAAATTTATTTGAAATATTTTGGTTTTCTGTTTTTGTCCTTATTTTGCACCCAAATAACGGGAAAAAAGAAAAAAAAAAGTTATCTGAATTATTTTGGTTTGCTGTTTTTGTCCTTATTTTGCACCCATATAACGGGAAAAAAAGAGAAAAAAAGTTATTT
>CAWVQG010000057.1:38065-80564 GCA_963932195.1 Empis livida
AATAACGGGAAAAAATAAAAAAAAAGTTATTTGAAATATTTTGGTTTTCTGTCTTTGTCCTTATTTTGCACCCAAATAACGGGAAAAAATAAAAAAAAAGTTATTTGAAATATTTTGGTTTTCTGTTTTTGTCCTTATTTTGCACCCAAATAACGGGAAAAAATAAAAAAAAAAGTTAACTGAAATATTTTGGTTTTAATTTTTTTGTCCTTATTTTGCACCTAAATAACGGGCAAAAATAAAAAAAGTTATCTGAAATATTTTGGTTTTCTGTTTTTGTCCTTATTTTGCACCCAAATAACGGGAAAAAAGAAAAAAAAAGTTATTTGAAATATTTTGGTTTTCTGTTTTTGTCCTTATTTTGCACCCAAATAACGGGAAAGAAAAAGTTATCTGAAATATTTTGGTTTTCAGTTTTTGTCCTTATTTTGCACCCAAATAACGGGAAAAAAGAAAAAACAAGTTATTTGAAATATTTTGGTTTTCTGTTTTGTCCTTATTTTGCACCCAAATAACGAGAAAAAAAAAAAAAGTTATTTGAAATATTTTGGTTTTCTGTTTTAGTCTTTATTTTGCACCCAAATAACGGGAAAAAATAAAAAAAAAGTGTTTTGTAATATTTTGGTTTTCTGTTTCTCTCCTTATTTTGCACCCAAATAAAGGGAAAAAATAAAAAAAAAGTTATTTGAAATATTTTGTTTTTCTGTTTTTGTCCTTATTTTGCACCCAAATAACGGGAAAAAATAAAAAAAAAGTTATTTAAAATATTTTGGTTTTCTGTTTTAGTCCTTATTTTGCACCCAAATAACAGGAAAAAATAAAAAAAAAGTTATTTGAAATATTTAGGTTTTCTCTTTTTGTCCTTATTTTGCACCCAAATAACAGGAAAAAATAAAAAAAAAGTTATTTGAAATATTTTGGTTTTCTGTTTTTGTCCTTATTTTGCACCTAAATAACGGGCAAAAATAAAAAAAGTTATCTGAAATATTTTGGTTTTCTGTTTTTGTCCTTATTTTGCACCCAAATAACGGGAAAAAAGAAAAAAAAAGTTATTTGAAATATTTTGGTTTTCTGTTTTTGTCCTTATTTTGCACCCAAATAACGGGAAAGAAAAAGTTATCTGAAATATTTTGGTTTTCAGTTTTTGTCCTTATTTTGCACCCAAATAACGGGAAAAAAGAAAAAACAAGTTATTTGAAATATTTTGGTTTTCTGTTTTGTCCTTATTTTGCACCCAAATAACGGGAAAAAATAAAAAAAAAAGTTATTTGAAATATTTTGGTTTTCTGTTTTAGTCTTTATTTTGCACCCAAATAACGGGAAAAAATAAAAAAAAAGTGTTTTGTAATATTTTGGTTTTCTGTTTCTGTCCTTATTTTGCACCCAAATAACGGGAAAAAATAAAAAAAAAGTTATTTGAAATATTTTGTTTTTCTGTTTTTGTCCTTATTTTGCACCCATATAACGGGAAAAAATAAAAACAAAGTTATTTGAAATATTTTGGTTTTCTGTTTTTGTCCTTCTTTTGCACCCAAATAACGGGGGAAAAAAAAAGTTATCTGAAATATTTTGGTTTTCGGTTTTTGTCCTTATTTTGCACCCAAATAACGGGAAAAAATAAAAAAAAAGTTATTTGATATATTTTGGTTTTCTGTTTTTGTCCTTATTTTGCACCCAAATAACGGGAACAAATAACAGGAAAAAACAAAAAAAAAAGTAATTTGAAATATTTTGGTTTTCTGTTTTTGTCCTTATTTTGCACCCAAATAACGGGAAAAAATAAAAAAAAAGTTATTTGAAATATTTTGGTTTTCTGTTTTGTCCTTATTTTGCACCCAAATAACGGGAAAAAAGAAAAAACAAGTTATTTGAAATATTTTGGTTTTCTGTTTTGTCCTTATTTTGCACCCAAATAACGAGAAAAAAAAAAAAGTTATTTGAAATATTTTGGTTTTCTGTTTTAGTCTTTATTTTGCACCCAAATAACGGGAAAAAATAAAAAAAAAGTGTTTTGTAATATTTTGGTTTTCTGTTTTTGTCCTTATTTTGCACCCAAATACCGGGAAAAAATTAAAAAAAAGTTATTTGAAATATTTTGGTTTTCTGTTTTTGTCCTTATTTTGCACCCAAATAACGGGAAAAAAAAAAAATTATCTGAAATATTTTGGTTTTCTGTTTTTGTCCTTATTTTGCACCCAAATAACGGGAAAAAATAAAAAAAAAGTGTTTTGTAATATTTTGGTTTTCTGTTTTTGTCCTTATTTTCCACCCAAATAATGGGAAAAAATTAAAAAAAAGTTATCTGAAATATTTTGGTTTTCTGTTTTTGTCCTTATTTTGCACCCAAATAACGGGAAAAAATAAAAAAAAAGTTATTTGAAATATTTTGGTTTTCTGTTTTTGTCCTTATTTTGCACCGAAATAACGGGAAAAAATAAAAAAAAAATTATCTGAATTATTTTGGTTTTCTGTTTTTGTCCTTATTTTGCACCCAAATAACGAGAAAAAATAAAAAAAAAGTTATTTGAGATATTTTGGTTTTCTGTTTTTGTCCTTATTTTGCACCCAAATAACGGGAAAAAATAAAAATAAAATTATCTGAATTATTTTGGTTTTCTGTTTTTGTCCTTATTTTGCACCCAAATAACGGGAAAAAAGAAAAAAAAAGTTATCTGAAATATTTTGGTTTTCTGTTTTTGTCTTTATTTTGCACCCAAATAACAGGAAAAAATAAAAGAAAAGTTATTTGAAATATTTTGGTTTTCTCTTTTTGTCCTTATTTTGCACCCAAATAACGGGTAAAAAGAAAAAAAAATTTATTTGAATTATTTTGGTTTTCTGTTTTTGTCCTTATTTTGCACACAAATATCGGGAAAAAATAAAAAAAAAGTTATTTGAAATATTTTGGTTTTCTCTTTTTGTCCTTATTTTGCACCCAAATAACGGGAAAAAAGAAAAAAAAAGTTATCTGAATTATTTTGGTTTTCTGTTTTTGTCCTTATTTTGCACGGGAAAAAATTAAAAAAAAGTTATTTGAATTATTTTGGTTTTCTGTTTTTGTCCTTATTTTGCACCCAAATAACGGGAAAAAATAAAAAAAAAATTATCTGAATTATTTTGGTTTTCTGTTTTTGTCCTTATTTTGCACCCAAATAACGGGAAAAAATAAAAAAAAAGTTTTTTGTAATATTTTGGTTTTCTGTTTTTGTCCATATTTTGCACCCAAATAACGGGAAAAAATTAAAAAAAAGTTATTTGAAATATTTTGGTTTTCTGTTTTTGTCCTTATTTTGCACCCAAATAACGGGAAAAAATAAAAAAAAACTTATTTGAATTATTTTGGTTTTCTGTTTTTGTCCTTATTTTGCACCCAAATAACAGGAAAAAACAAAAAAAAAAGTAATTTGAAATATTTTGGTTTTCTGTTTTTGTCCTTATTTTGCACCCAAATAACGGGAAAAAAAAAAAAAATTATCTGAATTATTTTGGTTTTCTGTTTTTGTCCTTATTTTGCACCCAAATAACGGGAAAAAAGAAAAAAAAAGTTATCTGAAATATTTTGGTTTTCTGTTTTTGTCCTTATTTTGCACCCAAATAACGGGAAAAAATAAAAAAAAAGTTATTTGAAATATTTTGGTTTTCTGTTTTTGTCCTTACTTTGCACCCAAATAACGGGAAAAAATAAAAAAAAAGTTTTTTGTAATATTTTGGTTTTCTGTTTTTGTCCTTATTTTGCACCCAAATAACGGGAAAAAATTAAAAAAAAGTTATTTGAAATATTTTGGTTTTCTGTTTTTGTCCTTATTTTGCACCCAAATAACGGGAAAAAATAAAAAAAAAATTATCTGAATTATTTTGGTTTTCTGTTTTTGACCTTATTTTGCACGCAAATAACGAGAAAAAATAAAAAAAAAGTTATTTGAAATATTTTGGTTTTCTGTTTTTGTCCTTATTTTGCACCCAAATAACGGGAAAAAATAAAAAAAAAATTATCTGAATTATTTTGGTTTTCTGTTTTTGTCTTTATTTTGCACCCAAATAACGGGAAAAAAGAAAAAAAAAAGTTATCTGAAATATTTTGGTTTTCTGTTTTTGTCTTTATTTTGCACCCAAATAACAGGAAAAAATAAAAAAAAGTTATTTGAAATATTTTGGTTTTCTGTTTTTGTCCTTATTTTGCACCCAAATAACGGGAAAAAATAAAAAAAAAGTTATCTGAAATATTTTGGTTTTCTGTTTTTGTCCTTATTTTGCACCCAAATAACGGGAAAAAATAAAAAAAAAGTTATTTGAAATATTTTGGTTTTCTGTTTTTGTCCTTATTTTGCACCCAAATAACGGGAAAAAATAAAAAAAAAGTTTTTTGTAATATTTTGGTTTTCTGTTTTTGTCCTTATTTTGCACCCAAATAACGGGAAAAAAGAAAAAAAAAGTTATTTGAAATATTTTGGTTTTCTGTTTTTGTCCTTATTTTGCACCCAAATAACGGGAAAAAATAAAAAAAAAATTATCTGAATTATTTTGGTTTTCTGTTTTTGTCCTTATTTTGCACCCAAATAACGGGAAAAAAGAAAAAAAAAGTTATCTGAAATATTTTGGTTTTCTGTTTTTGTCCTTATTTTGCACCCAAATAACGGGAAAAAATAAAAAAAAAGTTATCTGAATTATTTTGGTTTTCTGTTTTTGTCCTTATTTTGCACCCAAATAACGGGAAAAAAAAAAAAAAGTTATCTGAATTATTTTGGTTTTCTGTTTTTGTCCTTATTTTGCACCCAAATAACGGGAAAAAAGAAAAAAAAAGTTATCTGAAATATTTTGGTTTTCTGTTTTTGTCCTTATTTTGCAACCAAATAACGGGAAAAAAAAAGTTATATGACTTATTTTGGTTTTCTGTTTTTGTCCTTATTTTGCACCCAAATATCGGGAAAAAATAAAAAAAAAGTTATTTGAAATATTTTGGTTTTCTCTTTTTGTCCTTATTTTGCACTCAAATAACGGGAAAAAAGAAAAAAAAAGTTATCTGAATTATTTTGGTTTTCTGTTTTTGTCCTTATTTTGCACCCAAATAACGGGAAAAAATTAAAAAAAAGTTATTTGAAATATTTTGGTTTTCTGTTTTTGTCCTTATTTTGCACCCATATAACGGGAAAAAATAAAAAAAAAAATTATCTGAATTATTTTGGTTTTCTGTTTTTGTCCTTATTTTGCACCCAAATAACGGGAAAAAATAAAAAAAAAGTTTTTTGTAATACTTTGGTTTTCTGTTTTTGTCCTTATTTTGCACCCAAATAACGGGAAAAAATTAAAAAAAAGTTATTTGAAATATTTTGGTTTTCTGTTTTTGTCCTTATTTTGCAACCAAATAACGGGAAAAAATAAAAAAAAAATTATCTGAATTATTTTGGTTTTCTGTTTTTGTCCTTATTTTGCACCCAAATAACGGGAAAAAAGAAAAAAAAAGTTATCTGAAATATTTTGGTTTTCTGTTTTTGTCTTTATTTTGCACCCAAATAACAGGAAAAAAAAAAAAAAGTTATTTGAAATATTTTGGTTTTCTGTTTTTGTCCTTATTTTGCACCCAAATAACGGGAAAAAATAAAAAAAAAGTTATCTGAAATATTTTGGTTTTCTGTTTTTGTCCTTATTTTGCACCCAAATAACGGGAAAAAATAAAAGAAAAGTTATTTGAAATATTTTGGTTTTCTCTTTTTGTCCTTATTTTGCACCCAAATAACGGGTAAAAAGAAAAAAAAATTTATTTGAAATATTTTGGTTTTCTGTTTTTGTCCTTATTTTGCACCCAAATAACGGGAAAAAAAAAAAAAGTTATCTGAATTATTTTGGTTTTCTGTTTTTGTCCTTATTTTGCACCCAAATATCGGGAAAAAATAAAAAAAAAGTTATTTGAAATATTTTGGTTTTCTCTTTTTGTCCTTATTTTGCAACCAAATAACGGGAAAAAAGAAAAAAAAGTTATCTGAATTATTTTGGTTTGCTGTTTTTGTCCTTATTTTGCACCCATATAACGGGAAAAAAGAGAAAAAAAGTTATCTGAAATATTTTGGTTTTCTGTTTTTGTCCTTATTTTGCACCCAAATAACGGGAAAAATAAAAAAAAAGTTATTTGAAATATTTTGGTTTTCTGTTTTTATCCTTATTTCGCACCCAAATAACGGGAAAAAAGAGAAAAAAAGTTATCTGAAATATTTTGGTTTTCTGTTTCTGTCCTTATTTTGCACCCAAATAACGGGAAAAATAAAAAAAAAATTATTTGAAATATTTTGGTTTTCTGTTTTTGTCCTTATTTTGCACCCAAATAACAAGAAAAAACAAAAAAAAAAGTAATTTGAAATATTTTGGTTTTCTGTTTTAGTCCTTATTTTGCACCCAAATAACGGGTAAAAAGAAAAAAAAATTTATTTGAAATATTTTGGTTTTCTGTTTTTGTCCTTATTTTGCACCCAAATAACGGGAAAAAAGAGAAAAAAAGTTATCTGAAATATTTTGGTTTTCTGTTTCTGTCCTTATTTTGCACCCAAATAACGGGAAAAATAAAAAAAAAATTATTTGAAATATTTTGGTTTTCTGTTTTTGTCCTTATTTTGCACCCAAATAACAGGAAAAAACAAAAAAAAAGTAATTTGAAATATTTTGGTTTTCTGTTTTAGTCCTTATTTTGCACCCAAATAACGGGAAAAAATAAAAAAAAAGTTATCTGAAATATTTTGGTTTTCTGTTTCTGTCCTTATTTTGCACCCAAATAACGGGAAAAATAAAAAAAAAGTTATTTGAAATATTTTGGTTTTCTGTTTTTGTCCTTATTTTGCACCCAAATAACAGGAAAAAACAAAAAAAAAGTAATTTGCAATATTTTGGTTTTCTGTTTTAGTCCTTATTTTGCACCCAAATAACGGGAAAAAATAAAAAAAAAGTTATTTGAAATATTTTGGTTTTCTGTCTTTGTCTTTATTTTGCACCTAAATAACAGGAAAAAATAAAAAAAAAGTTATTTGAAATATTTTGGTTTTCTCTTTTTGTCCTTATTTTGCACCCAAATAACGGGTAAAAAGAAAAAAAAATTTATTTGAAATATTTTGGTTTTCTGTTTTTGTCCTTATTTTGCACCCAAATAACGGGAAAAAAGAAAAAAAAAGTTATCTGAAATATTTTGGTTTTCTGTTTCTGTCCTTATTTTGCACCCAAATAACGGGAAAAATAAAAAAAAAGTTATTTGAAATATTTTGGTTTTCTGTTTTTGTCCTTATTTTGCACCCAAATAACAGGAAAAAACAAAAAAAAAGTAATTTGAAATATTTTGGTTTTCTGTTTTAGTCCTTATTTTGCACCCAAATAACGGGAAAAAATAAAAAAAAAGTTATTTGAAATATTTTGGTTTTCTGTCTTTGTCTTTATTTTGCACCTAAATAACAGGAAAAAATAAAAAAAAAGTTATTTGAAATATTTTGGTTTTCTGTTTTTGTCCTTATTTTGCACCCAAATAACGGGAAAAAATAAAAAAAAAGTTATCTGAAATATTTTGGTTTTCTGTTTTTGTTCTTATTTTGCACCCAAATAACGGGAAAAAATAAAAAAAAAGTTATCTGAATTATTTTGGTTTTCTGTTTTTGTCCTTATTTTGCACCCAAATAACGGGAAAAAATAAAAAAAAAGTTATTTGAAATATTTTGGTTTTCTCTTTTTGTCCTTATTTTGCACCCAAAGAACGGGAAAAAATAAAAAAAAAGTTATTTGAAATATTTTGGTTTTCTGTTTTTGTCCTTATTTTGCACCCAAATAACGGGAAAAAAGAAAAAAAAGTTATTTTAAATATTTTGGTTTTCTGTTTTGTCCTTATTTTGCACCCAAATAACGAGAAAAAAAAAAAAAAAGTTATTTGAAATATTTTGGTTTTCTGTTTTTGTCCTTATTTTGCACCCAAATAACGGGAAAAAATAAAAAAAAATTTATTTGAAAAATTTTGGTTTTCTGTTTTTGTCCTTATTTTGCACCCAAATAACGGGGAAAAAAAAAAAGTTATCTAAAATATTTTGGTTTTCAGTTTTTGTCCTTATTTTGCACCCAAATAACAGGAAAAAATAAAAAAAAGTTATTTGAAATATTTTGGTTTTCTGTTTTTGTCCTTATTTTGCAACCAAATAACGGGAAAAAAAATTATTTGAAATATTTTGGTTTTCTGTTTTTGTCCTTATTTTGCACTCAAATAACGGGAAAAAATAAAATAAAAGTTATCTGAAATATTTTGGTTTTCTGTTTTTGTCCTTATTTTGCACCCAAATAACGGGAAAAAAGAAAAAAAAAGTTATTTGAAATATTTTGGTTTTCTGTTTTTGTCCTTATTTTGCACCCAAATAACGGGAAAAAATTAAAAAAAAGTTATTTGAAATATTTTGGTTTTCTGTCTTTGTCTTTATTTTGCACCTAAATAACAGGAAAAAATAAAAAAAAAGTTATTTGAAATATTTTGGTTTTCTCTTTTTGTCCTTATTTTGCACCTAAATAACGGGCAAAAATAAAAAAAAAGTTATCTGAAATATTTTGGTTTTCTGTTTTTGTTCTTATTTTGCACCCAAATAACGGGAAAAAATAAAAAAAAAGTTATCTGAATTATTTTGGTTTTCTGTTTTTGTCCTTATTTTGCACCCAAATAACGGGAAAAAATAAAAAAAAAGTTATTTGAAATATTTTGGTTTTCTCTTTTTGTCCTTATTTTGCACCCAAAGAACGGGAAAAAATAAAAAAAAAGTTATTTGAAATATTTTGGTTTTCTGTTTTTGTCCTTATTTTGCACCCAAATAACGGGAAAAAAGAAAAAAAAGTTATTTTAAATATTTTGGTTTTCTGTTTTGTCCTTATTTTGCACCCAAATAACGAGAAAAAAAAAAAAAAAAGTTATTTGAAATATTTTGGTTTTCTGTTTTTGTCCTTATTTTGCACCCAAATAACGGGAAAAAATAAAAAAAAATTTATTTGAAAAATTTTGGTTTTCTGTTTTTGTCCTTATTTTGCACCCAAATAACGGGGGAAAAAAAAAAGTTATCTAAAATATTTTGGTTTTCAGTTTTTGTCCTTATTTTGCACCCAAATAACAGGAAAAAATAAAAAAAAGTTATTTGAAATATTTTGGTTTTCTGTTTTTGTCCTTATTTTGCAACCAAATAACGGGAAAAAAAATTATTTGAAATATTTTGGTTTTCTGTTTTTGTCCTTATTTTGCACTCAAATAACGGGAAAAAATAAAATAAAAGTTATCTGAAATATTTTGGTTTTCTGTTTTTGTCCTTATTTTGCACCCAAATAACGGGAAAAAAGAAAAAAAAAGTTATTTGAAATATTTTGGTTTTCTGTTTTTGTCCTTATTTTGCACCCAAATAACGGGAAAAAATTAAAAAAAAGTTATTTGAAATATTTTGGTTTTCTGTTTTTGTCCTTATTTTGCACCCAAATAACGGGAAAAAATAAAAAAAAAGTTATTTGAAATATTTTGGTTTTCTCTTTTTGTCCTTATTTTGCACCTAAATAACGGGCAAAAATAAAAAAAAGTTATCTGAAATATTTTGGTTTTCTGTTTTTGTCCTTATTTTGCATCCAAATAACGGGAAAAAAGAAAAAAAAAGTTATTTGAAATATTTTGGTTTTCTGTTTTTGTCCTTATTTTGCACCCAAATACCGGGAAAAAACAAAAAAAAAGTTATTTGAAATATTTTGGTTTTCTCTTTTTGTCCTTATTTTGCACCCAAATAACGGGTAAAAAGAAAAAAAAATTTATTTGAAATATTTTGGTTTTCTGTTTTTGTCCTTATTTAGCACCCAAATAACGGGAAAAAAGAAAAAAAAAGTTATTTGAATTATTTTGGTTTGCTGTTTTTGTCCTTATTTTGCACCCAAATAACCGGAAAAAATAGAAAAAAAGTTATCTGAAATATTTTGGTTTTCTGTTTCTGTCCTTATTTTGCACCCAAATAACGGGAAAAATAAAAAAAAAGTTATTTGAAATATTTTGGTTTTCTGTTTTTGTCCTTATTTTGCACCCAAATAACAGGAAAAAACAAAAAAAAAAGTTATTTTAAATATTTTGGTTTTCTGTTTTGTCCTTATTTTGCACCCAAATAACGAGAAAAAATAAAAAAAAAGTTATTTGAAATATTTTGGTTTTCTGTTTTTGTCCTTATTTTGCACCCAAATAACGGGAAAAAATAAAAAAAAAGTTATTTGAAATATTTTGGTTTTCTGTTTTTGTCCTTATTTTGCACAGAAATAACGGGAAAAAATAAAAAAAAAGTTATTTGAAATATTTTGGTTTTCTGTCTTTGTCCTTATTTTGCACCCAAATAACGGGAAAAAATAAAAAAAAAGTTATCTGAAATATTTTGGTTTTCTGTTTTTGTTCTTATTTTGCACCCAAATAACGGGAAAAAATAAAAAAAAGTTATCTGAATTATTTTGGTTTTCTGTTTTTGTCCTTATTTTGCACCCAAATAACGGGAAAAAATAAAAAAAAAGTTCTTTGAAATATTTTGGTTTTCTCTTTTTGTCCTTATTTTGCACCCAAAGAACGGGAAAAAATAAAAAAAAAGTTATTTGAAATATTTTGGTTTTCTGTTTTTGTCCTTATTTTGCACCCAAATAACGGGAAAAAAGAAAAAAAAAGTTATTTTAAATATTTTGGTTTTTTGTTTTGTCCTTATTTTGCACCCAAATAACGAGAAAAAAAAAAAAAATTATTTGAAATATTTTGGTTTTCTGTTTTTGTCCTTATTTTGCACCCAAATAACGGGAAAAAATAAAAAAAAATTTATTTGAAAAATTTTGGTTTTCTGTTTTTGTCCTTATTTTGCACCCAAATAACGGGGAAAAAAAAAAGTTATCTGAAATATTTTGGTTTTTAGTTTTTGTCCTTATTTTGCACCCAAATAACAGGAAAAAATAAAAAAAAGTTATTTGAAATATTTTGGTTTTCTGTTTTTGTCCTTATTTTGCACCCAAATAACGGGAAAAAAAAAATTATTTGAAATATTTTGGTTTTCTGTTTTTGTCCTTATTTTGCACCCAAATAACGGGAAAAAATAAAATAAAAGTTATCTGAAATATTATGGTTTTCTGTTTTTGTCCTTATTTTGCACCCAAATAACGGGAAAAAAGAAAAAAAAAGTTATTTGATATATTTTGGTTTTCTGTTTTTGTCCTTATTTTGCACCCAAATCACGGGAAAAAATTAAAAAAAAGTTATTTGAAATATTTTGGTTTTCTGTTTTTGTCCTTATTTTGCACCCAAATAACGGGAAAAAAAAAAAGTTATTTGAAATATTTTGGTTTTCTGTCTTTGTCTTTATTTTGCACCCAAATAACAGGAAAAAATAAAAAAAAAGTTATTTGAAATATTTTGGTTTTCTGTTTTTGTCCTTATTTTGCACCCAAATAACGGGAAAAAATTAAAAAAAAGTTATTTGAAATATTTTGGTTTTCTGTTTTTGTCCTTATTTTGCACCCAAATAACGGGAAAAAATAAAAAAAAAGTTATTTGAAATATTTTGGTTTTCTGTTTTTGTCCTTATTTTGCACCCAAATAACGGGAAAAAAAAAAGTTATTTGAAATATTTTGGTTTTCTGTCTTTGTCTTTATTTTGCACCCAAATAACAGGAAAAAATAAAAAAAAAGTTATTTGAAATATTTTGGTTTTCTGTTTTTGTCCTTATTTTGCACCCAAATAACGGGAAAAAATAAAAAAAAAGTTATCTAAAATATTTTGGTTTTCTGTTTTTGTCCTTATTTTGCACCCAAATAACGGGAAAAATTAAAAAAAAAGTTATTTGAAATATTTTGGTTTTCTCTTTTTGTCCTTATTTTGCACCCAAAGAACGGGAAAAAATAAAAAAAAAGTTATTTGAAATATTTTGGTTTTCTGTTTTTGTCCTTATTTTGCACCCAAATAACGGAAAAAAGAAAAAAAAAGTTATTTTAAATATTTTGGTTTTCTGTTTTGTCCTTATTTTGCACCCAAATAACGAGAAAAAAAAAAAAAAAAGTTATTTGAAATATTTTGGTTTTCTGTTTTTGTCCTTATTTTGCACCCAAATAACGGGGAAAAAAAAAAAGTTATCTGAAATATTTTGGTTTTCAGTTTTTGTCCTTATTTTGCACCCAAATAACAGGAAAAAATAAAAAAAAGTTATTTGAAATATTTTGGTTTTCTGTTTTTGTCCTTATTTTGCACCCAAATAACGGGAAAAAAAAAATTATTTGAAATATTTTGGTTTTCTGTTTTTGTCCTTATTTTGCACCCAAATAACAGGAAAAAACAAAAAAAAAAGTTATTTGAAATATTTTGGTTTTCTGTTTTGCCCTTATTTTGCACCCAAATAACGAGAAAAAATAAAAAAAAAGTTATTTGAAATATTTTGGTTTTCTGTTTTTGTCCTTATTTTGCACCCAAATAACAGGGAAAAAATAAAAAAAAGTTATTTGAAATATTTTGGTTTTCTGTTTTTGTCCTTATTTTGCACCAGAATAACGGGAAAAAAATAAATTATTTGAAATATTTTGGTTTTCTGTTTTTGTCCTTATTTTGCACACAAATAACGGGAAAAAATAAAATAAAAGTTATCTGAAATATTTTGGTTTTCTGTTTTTGTCCTTATTTTGCACCCAAATAACGGCAAAAAAGAAAAAAAAGTTATTTGAAATATTTTGGTTTTCTGTTTTTGTCCTTATTTTGCACCCAAATAACGGGAAAAAATTAAAAAAAAGTTATTTGAAATATTTTGGTTTTCTGTTTTTGTCCTTATTTTGCACCCAAATAACGGGAAAAAATAAAAAAATAGTTATTTGAAATATTTTGGTTTTCTGTTTTAGTCCTTATTTTCCACCCAAATAACGGGAAAAAATAAAAAAAAAGTTATTTGAAATATTTTGGTTTTCTGTTTTTGTCTTTATTTTGCACCCAAATAACAGGAAAAAATAAAAAAAAAGTTAATTGAAATATTTTGGTTTTCTGTTTTTGTCCTTATTTTGCACCAAATAACGGGAAAAAATTAAAAAAAAGTTATCTGAAATATTTTGGTTTTCTGTTTTTGTCCTTATTTTGCACCCAAATAACGGGAAAAAATAAAAAAAAAGTTATTTGAAATATTTTGGTTTTCTCTTTTTGTCCTTATTTTGCACCCAAATAACGGGTAAAACGAAAAAAAAAGTTATTTGAAATATTTTGGTTTTCTGTTTTTGTCTTTATTTTGCACCCAAATAACAGGAAAAAATAAAAAAAAAGTTAATTGAAATATTTTGGTTTTCTGTTTTTGTCCTTATTTTGCACCCAAATAACGGGTAAAATAAAAAAAAAGTTATTTGAAATATTTTGGTTTTCTGTTTTTGTCTTTATTTTGCACCTAAATAACAGGAAAAAATAAAAAAAAAGTTAATTGAAATATTTTGGTTTTCTGTTTTTGTCCTTATTTTGCACCCAAATAACGGGAAAAAATAAAAAAAAAGTTATCTGAAATATTTTGGTTTTCTGTTTTTGTCGTTATTTTGCACCCAAATAACGGGAAAAAATAAAAAAAAAGTTATTTGAAATATTTTGGTTTTCTCTTTTTGTCCTTATTTTGCACCCAAATAACGGGAAAAAAGAAAAAAAAAGTTATCTGAATTATTTTGGTTTGCTGTTTTTGTCCTTATTTTGCACCCAAATAACGGGAAAAAAGAGAAAAAAAGTTATCTGAAATATTTTGGTTTTCTGTTTCTGTCCTTATTTTGCACCCAAATAACGGAAAAATAAAAAAAAGTTATATGAAATATTTTGGTTTTCTGTTTTTGTCCTTATTTTGCACCCAAATAACGGGAAAAAATAAAAAAAAAGTTATTTGAAATATTTTGGTTTTCTGTTTTGTCCTTATTTTGCACCCAAATAACGAGAAAAAATAAAAAAAAAGTTATTTGAAATATTTTGGTTTTCTGTTTTTGTCCTTATTTTGCACCCAAATAACGGAAAAAATAAAAAAAAAGTTATTTGAAATATTTTGGTTTTCTGTTTTTGTCCTTATTTTGCACCCAAATAACGGGGAAAAAAAAAGTTATCTGAAATATTTTGGTTTTCAGTTTTTGTCCTTATTTTGCACCCAAATAACAGGAAAAAATAAAAAAAAGTTATTTGAAATATTTTGGTGTTCTGTTTTTGTCCTTATTTTGCACCCAAATAACGGGAAAAAAAAATTATTTGAAATATTTTGGTTTTCTGTTTTTGTCCTTATTTTGCACCCAAATAACGGGAAAAAATAAAATAAAAGTTATCTGAAATATTTTGGTTTTCTGTTTTTGTCCTTATATTGCACCCAAATAACGGGAAAAAAGAAAAAAAAAGTTATTTGAAATATTTTGGTTTTCTGTTTTTGTCCCTTATTTTGCACCCAAATAACGGGAAAAAATAAAAAACAAGTTATCTGAAATATTTTGGTTTTCTGTTTTTGTCCTTATTTTGCACCCAAATAACGGGAAAAAATAAAATAAAACTTATCTGAAATATTTTGGTTTTCTGTTTTTGTCCTTATTTTGCACCCAAAAAACGGGAAAAAATAAAAAAAAAGTTATTTGAAATATTTTGGTTTTCTGTTTTTGTCCTTATTTTGCACCCAAATAACGGGTAAAAAGAAAAAAAAATTTATTTGAAACATTTTGGTTTTCTGTTTTTGTCCTTATTTTGCACCCAAATAACGGGGGAAAAAAAGTTATCTGAAATATTTTGGTTTTCAGTTTTTGTCCTTATTTTGCACCCAAATAACAGGAAAAAATAAAAAAAAGTTATTTGAAATATTTTGGTGTTCTGTTTTTGTCCTTATTTTGCACCCAAATAACGGGAAAAAAAAATTATTTGAAATATTTTGGTTTTCTGTTTTTGTCCTTATTTTGCACCCAAATAACGGGAAAAATAAAATAAAAGTTATCTGAAATATTTTGGTTTTCTGTTTTTGTCCTTATATTGCACCCAAATAACGGGAAAAAAGAAAAAAAAAGTTATTTGAAATATTTTGGTTTTCTGTTTTTGTCCTTATTTTGCACCCAAATAACGGGAAAAAATAAAAAACAAGTTATCTGAAATATTTTGGTTTTCTGTTTTTGTCCTTATTTTGCACCCAAATAACGGGAAAAAATAAAATAAAACTTATCTGAAATATTTTGGTTTTCTGTTTTTGTCCTTATTTTGCACCCAAAAAACGGGAAAAAATAAAAAAAAAGTTATTTGAAATATTTTGGTTTTCTGTTTTTGTCCTTATTTTGCACCCAAATAACGGGAAAAAATAAAAAAAAGTTATTTGATATATTTGGTTTTCTGTTTTTGTCCTTATTTTGCACCCAAATAACGGGAAAAAATAAAATAAAACTTATCTGAAATATTTTGGTTTTCTGTTTTTGTCCTTATTTTGCACCCAAAAAACGGGAAAAAATAAAAAAAAAGTTATTTGAAATATTTTGGTTTTCTGTTTTTGTCCTTATTTTGCACCCAAATAACGGGAAAAAATAAAAAAAAAATTATCTGAATTATTTTGGTTTTCTGTTTTTGTCCTTATTTTGCACCCAAATAACGGGAAAAAAGAAAAAAAAAGTTATCTGAAATACTTTGGTTTTCTGTTTTTGTCCTTATTTTGCACCCAAATAACGGGAAAAAATAAAAAAAAGTTATTTGAAATATTTTGGTTTTCTGTTTTGTCCTTATTTTTCAACCAAATAACGGGAAAAAAGAAAAAAAAAGTTATTTGAAATATTTTGGTTTTCTGTTTTTGTCCTTATTTTGCACCCAAATAACGAGAAAAAATAAAAAAAAGTTATTTGAAATATTTTGGTTTTCTGTCTTTGTCCTTAGTTTGCACCCAAATAACGGGAAAAAATAAAAAAAAAGTTATTTGAAATATTTTGGTTTTCTGTTTTTGTCCTTATTTTGCACCCAAATAACGGGGAAACAAAAGTTATCTGAAATATATTGGTTTTCAGTTTTTGTCCTTATTTTGTACCCAAATAACGGGAACAAATAAAAAAAAAGTTATTTGAAATATTTTGGTTTTCTGTTTTTGTCCTTATTTTGCACCCAAATAACGGGAAAAAATAAAAAAAAAAATTATCTTAATTATTTTGGTTTTCTGTTTTTGTCCTTATTTTGCACCCAAATAACGGGAAAAAAGAAAAAAAAAGTTATCTGAAATATTTTGGTTTTCTGTTTTTGTCCTTATTTTGCACCCAAATAACGGGAAAAAATAAAAAAAAAGTTATTTGAAATATTTTGGTTTTCTCTTTTTGTCCTTATTTTGCACCCAAATAACGGGTAAAAAGAAAAAAAAATTTATTTGAAACATTTTGGTTTTCTGTTTTTGTCCTTATTTTGCACCCAAATAACGGGGGAAAAAAAAGTTATCTGAATTATTTTGGTTTTCTGTTTTTGTCCTTATTTTGCACCCAAATAACGGGAAAAAATAAAAAAAAAGTTATTTGAAATATTTTGGTTTTCTGTTTTTGTCTTTATTTTGCACCCAAATAACGGGAAAAAATAAGAAAAAAAATTATTTGAATTATTTTGGTTTTCTGTTTTTGTCCTTATTTTGCACCCAAATAACGGGAAAAAAGAAAAAAAAAGTTATGTGAAATATTTTGGTTTTCTGTTTTTGTCCTTATTTTACACCCAAATAACGGGAAAAAATAAAAAAAAAGTTATTTGAAATATTTTGGTTTTCTGTTTTAGTCCTTATTTTGCACCAAAATAACGGGAAAAAATAAAAAAAAAGTTATTTGAAATATTTTGGTTTTCTGTTTTTGTCCTTATTTTGCACCCAAATAACGGGTAAAAATAAAAAAAAAAGTTATTTGAAATATTTTGGTTTTCTGTTTTAGTCCTTATTTTGCACCCAAATAACGAGAAAAAATAAAAAAAAGTTATTTGAAATATTTTGGTTTTCTGTCTTTGTCCTTAGTTTGCACCCAAATAACGGGAAAAAATAAAAAAAAAGTTATTTGAAATATTTTGGTTTTCTGTTTTTGTCCTTATTTTGCACCCAAATAACGGGGAAACAAAAGTTATCTGAAATATATTGGTTTTCAGTTTTTGTCCTTATTTTGCACCCAAATAACGGGAACAAATAAAAAAAAAGTTATTTGAAATATTTTGGTTTTCTGTTTTTGTCCTTATTTTACACCCAAATAACGGGAAAAAATAAAAAAAAAGTTATTTGAAATATTTTGGTTTTCTCTTTTAGTCCTTATTTTGCACCCAAATAACGGGTAAAAAGAAAAAAAAATTTATTTGAAATATTTTGGTTTTCTGTTTTTGTCCTTATTTTGCACCCAAATAACGGGGGGAAAAAAAAAGTTATCTGAATTATTTTGGTTTTCTGTTTTTGTCCTTATTTTGCACCCAAATAACAGGAAAAAATAAAAAAAAAGTTAATTGAAATATTTTGGTTTTCTGTTTTTGTCCTTATTTTGCACCCAAATAACGGGAAAAAATAAAAAAAAAGTTATCTGAAATATTTTGGTTTTCTGTTTTTGTCCTTATTTTGCACCCAAATAACGGGAAAAAATAAAAAAAAAGTTATTTGAAATATTTTGGTTTTCTCTTTTAGTCCTTATTTTGCACCCAAATAACGGGTAAAAAGAAAAAAAAATTTATTTGAAATATTTTGGTTTTCTGTTTTTGTCCTTATTTTGCACCCAAATAACGGGGGAAAAAAAAAAGCTATCTGAATTATTTTGGTTTTCTGTTTTTGTCCTTATTTTGCACCCAAATAACGGGAAAAAATAAAAAAAAGTTATTTGATATATTTTGGTTTTCTCTTTTTGTCCTTATTTTGCACCCAAATAACGGTAAAAAAGAAAAAAAAAAGTTATCTGAATTATTTTGGTTTGCTGTTTTTGTCCTTATTTTGCACCCAAATAACGGGAAAAAAGAGAAAAGAAGTTATCTGAAATATTTTGGTTTTCTGTTTCTGTCCTTATTTTGCACCCAAATAACGGGAAAAATAAAAAAAAGTTATATGAAATATTTTGGATTTCTGTTTTTGTCCTTATTTTGCACCCAAATAACGGGAAAAAATAAAAAAAAAAGTTATTTGAAATATTTTGGTTTTCTGTTTTTGTCCTTATTTTGCACCCAAATAACGGGAAAAAATAAAAAAAAAGTTATTTGAAATATTTTGGTTTTCTGTTTTAGTCCTTATTTTGCACCCAAATAACGGGAAAAAATAAAAAAAAGTTATTTGAAATATTTTGGTTTTCTGTTTTTGTCTTTATTTTGTACCCAAATAACAGGAAAAAATAAAAAAAAAGTTATTTGAAATATTTTGGTTTTCCGTTTTTGTCCTTATTTTGCACCCAAATAACGGGAAAAAATAAAAAAAAAGTTATTTGAAATATTTTGGTTTTCTGTTTTAGTCCTTATTTTGCACCCAAATAACGGGAAAAAATAAAAAAAAGTTATCTGAATTATTTTGGTTTTCTGTTTTTGTCCTTATTTTGCACCCAAATAACGGGAAAAAAGAAAACAAAAGTTATTTGAAATATTTTGGTTTACTGTTTTAGTCCTTATTTTGCACCCAAATAACGGGAAAAAATAAAAAAAAGTTATCTGAATTATTTTGGTTTTCTGTTTTTGTCCTTATTTTGCACCCAAATAACGGGAAAAAAGAAAAAAAAAGTTATTTGAAATATTTTGGTTTTCTGTTTTAGTCCTTATTTTGCACCCAAATAACGGGAAAAAATAAAAAAAAAAATTATTTGAATTATTTTGGTTTTCTGTTTTTGTCCTTATTTGGCACCCAAATAACGGGAAAAAAGGAAAAAAAAGTTATCTGAAATATTTTGGTTTTCTGTTTTTGTCCTTATTTTACACCCAAATAACGGGAAAAAATAAAAAAAAAGTTATTTGAAATATTTTGGTTTTCTGTTTTAGTCCTTATTTTGCACCCAAATAACGGGAAAATATAAAAAAAAAGTTATTTGAAATATTTTGGTTTTCTGTTTTTGTCTTTATTTTGCACCCAAATAACAGGAAAAAATAAAAAAAAAGTTAATTGAAATATTTTGGTTTTCTGTTTTTGTCCTTATTTTGCACCCAAATAACGGGAAAAAATAAAAAAAAGTTATCTGAAATATTTTGGTTTTCTGTTTTTGTCTTTATTTTGCACCCAAATAACGGGAAAAAATAAAAAAAAAGTTATTTGAAATATTTTGGTTTTCTCTTTTAGTCCTTATTTTGCACCCAAATAACGGGTAAAAAGAAAAAAAAATTTATTTGAAATATTTTGGTTTTCTGTTTTTGTCCTTATTTTGCACCCAAATAACGGGAGAAAAAAAAAAGTTATCTGAATTATTTTGGTTTTCTGTTTTTGTCCTTATTTTGCACCCAAATAACGGGAAAAAATAAAAAAAAAGTTATTTGAAATATTTTGGTTTTCTCTTTTTGTCCTTATTTTGCACCCAAATAACGGTAAAAAAGATAAAAAAAGTTATCTGAATTATTTTGGTTTGCTATTTTTGTCCTTATTTTGCACCCAAATAACGGGAAAAAAGAGAAAAAAAGTTATCTGAAATATTTTGGTTTTCTGTTTCTGTCCTTATTTTGCACCCAAATAACGGGAAAAATAAAAAAAAGTGATATGAAATATTTTGGTTTTCTGTTTTTGTCCTTATTTTGCACCCAAATAACGGAAAAAATAAAAAAAAAGTTATTTGAAATATTTTGGTTTTCTGTTTTTGTCCTTATTTTGCACCCAAATAACGGGAAAAAATAAAAAAAAAGTTATTTGAAATATTTTGGTTTTCTGTTTTAGTCCTTATTTTGCACCCAAATAACGGGAAAAAATAAAAAAAAGTTATTTGAAATATTTTGGTTTTCTGTTTTTGTCTTTATTTTGCACCCAAATAACAGGAAAAAATAAAAAAAAAGTTATTTGAAATATTTTGGTTTTCTGTTTTTGTCCTTATTTTGCACCCAAATAACGGGAAAAAATAAAAAAAAAGTTATTTGAAATATTTTGGTTTTCTGTTTTAGTCCTTATTTTGCAGCCAAATAACGGGAAAAAATAAAAAAAAGTTATCTGAATTATTTTGGTTTTCTGTTTTTGTCCTTATTTTGCACCCAAATAACGGGAAAAAATAAAAAAAAAGTTATTTGAAATATTTTGGTTTTCTGTTTTGTCCTTATTTTGCACCCAAATAACGAGAAAAAATAAAAAAAAAGTTATTTGAAATATTTTGGTTTTCTGTTTTTGTCCTTATTTTGCACCCAAATAACGGGAAAAAATAAAAAAAAAGTTATTTGAAATATTTTGGTTTTCTGTTTTTGTCCTTATTTTGCACCCAAATAACGGGGAAAAAAAAAGTTATCTGAAATATTTTGGTTTTCAGTTTTTGTCCTTATTTTGCACCCAAATAACAGGAAAAAATAAAAAAAAGTTGTGTGAAATATTTTGGTTTTCTGTTTTTGTCCTTATTTTGCACCCAAATAACGGGAAAAAAAAATTATTTGAAATATTTTGGTTTTCTGTTTTTGTCCTTATTTTGCACCCACATAACGGGAAAAAATAAAATAAAAGTTATCTGAAATATTTTGGTTCTCTGTTTTTGTCCTTATATTGCACCCAAATAACGGGAAAAAAGAAAAAAAAAGTTATTTGAAATATTTTGGTTTTCTGTTTTTGTCCTTATTTTGCACCCAAATAACGGGAAAAAATAAAAAAAAAGTTATTTGAAATTTTTTTAGTTTTCTGTTTTAGTCCTTATTTTGCACCCAAATAACGGGAAAAAATAAAAAAAAGTTATTTGAAATATTTTGGTTTTCTGTTTTTGTCTTTATTTTGCACCCAAATAACAGGAAAAAATAAAAAAAAAGTTATTTGAAATATTTTGGTTTTCTGTTTTTGTCCTTATTTTGCACCCAAATAACGGGAAAAAATAAAAAAAAAGTTATCTGAAATATTTTGGTTTTCTGTTTTTGTCCTTATTTCCCGTTACCTAAATAACGGGAACAAATAAAAAAAAAAATTATCTGAATTATTTTGGTTTTCTGTTTTTGTCCTTATTTTGCACCCAAATAACGGGAAAAAAGAAAAAAAAAGTTATCTGAAATATTTTGGTTTTCTGTTTTTGTCCTTATTTTGCCCCCAAAAAACGGGAAAAAATAAAAAAAAGTTATTTGAAATATTTTGGTTTTCTGTTTTAGTCCTTATTTTGCACCCAAATAACGGGAAAAAATAAAAAAAAGTTATTTGAAATATTTTGGTTTTCTATTTTTGTCTTTATTTTGCACCCAAATAACAGGAAAAAATAAAAAAAAAGTTATTTGAAATATTTTGGTTTTCTGTTTTAGTCCTAATTTTGCACCCAAATAACGGGAAAAAATAACAAAAAGTTATTTGAAATATTTTGGTTTTCTGTTTTTGACTTTATTTTGCACCCAAATAACAGGAAAAAATAAAAAAAAAGTTATTTGAAATATTTTGGTTTTCTGTTTTTGTCCTTATTTTGCACCCAAATAACGGGAAAAAATAAAAAAAAAGTTATTTGAAATATTTTGGTTTTCTGTTTTAGTCCTTATTTTGCACCCAAATAACGGGAAAAAATAAAAAAAAGTTATCTGAATTATTTTGGTTTTCTGTTTTTGTCCTTATTTTGCACCCAAATAACGGGAAAAAAGAAAAAAAAAGTTATTTGAAATATTTTGGTTTTCTGTTTTAGTCCTTATTTTGCACCCAAATAACGGGAAAAAATAAAAAAAAAAATTATTTGAATTATTTTGGTTTTCTGTTTTTGTCCTTATTTTGCACCCAAATAACGGGAAAAAAGAAAAAAAAAGTTATCTGAAATATTTTGGTTTTCTGTTTTTGTCCTTATTTTACACCCAAATAACGGGAAAAAATAAAAAAAAAATTATTTGAAATATTTTGGTTTTCTGTTTTAGTCCTTATTTTGCACCCAAATAACGGGAAAAAATAAAAAAAAAGTTATTTGAAATATTTTGGTTTTCTGTTTTTGTCTTTATTTTGCACCCAAATAACAGGAAAAAATAAAAAAAAGTTAATTGAAATATTTTGGTTTTCTGTTTTTGTTCTTATTTTGCACCCAAATAACGGGAAAAAATAAAAAAAGTTATCTGAAATATTTTGGTTTTCTGTTTTTGTCTTTATTTTGCACCCAAATAGCGGGAAAAAATAAAAAAAAAGTTATTTGAAATATTTTGGTTTTCTCTTTTAGTCCTTATTTTGCACCCAAATAACGGGTAAAAAGAAAAAAAAATTTATTTGAAATATTTTGGTTTTCTGTTTTTGTCCTTATTTTGCACCCAAATAACGGGGGAAAAAAAAAAGTTATCTGAATTATTTTGGTTTTCTGTTTTTGTCCTTATTTTGCACCCAAATAACGGGAAAAAATAAAAAAAAAGTTATTTGAAATATTTTGGTTTTCTCTTTTTGTCCTTATTTTGCACCAAATAACGGTAAAAAAGAAAAAAAAAGTTATCTGAATTATTTTGGTTTGCTGTTTTTGTCTTTATTTTGCACCCAAATAACAGGAAAAAATAAAAAAAAAGTTATTTGAAATATTTTGGTTTTCTGTTTTTGTCCTTATTTTGCACCCAAATAACGGGAAAAAATAAGAAAAAAGTTATTTGAAATATTTTGGTTTTCTGTTTTAGTCCTTATTTTGCAGCCAAATAACGGGAAAAAAATAAAACAAAGTTATTTGAAATATTTTGGTTTTCTGTTTTTGTCTTTATTTTGCACCCAAATAACAGGAAAAAATAAAAAAAAAGTTATTTGAAATATTTTGGTTTTCTGTTTTTGTCCTTATTTTGCACCCAAATAACGGGAAAAAATAAAAAAAAAGTTATTTGAAATATTTTGGTTTTCTGTTTTAGTCCTTATTTTGCAGCCAAATAACGGGAAAAAATAAAAAAAAGTTATCTGAATTATTTTGGTTTTCTGTTTTTGTCCTTATTTTGCACCCAAATAACGGGAAAAAAGAAAAAAAAAGTTATTTGAAATATTTTGGTTTTCTGTTTTGTCCTTATTTTGCACCCAAATAACGAGAAATAATAAAAAAAAAGTTATTTGAAATATTTTGGTTTTCTGTTTTTGTCCTTATTTTGCACCCAAATAACGGGAAAAAATAAAAAAAAAGTTATTTGAAATATTTTGGTTTTCTGTTTTTGTCCTTATTTTGCACCCAAATAACGGGGAAAAAAAAAGTTATCTGAAATATTTTGGTTTCCAGTTTTTGTCCTTATTTTGCACCCAAATAACAGGAAAAAATAAAAAAAAAAGTTATTTGAAATATTTTGGTTTTCTGTTTTTGTCCTTATTTTGCACCCAAATAACGGGAAAAAAAAATTATTTGAAATATTTTGGTTTTCTGTTTTTGTCCTTATTTTGCACCCAAATAACGGGAAAAAATAAAATAAAAGTTATCTGAAATATTTTGGTTCTCTGTTTTTGTCCTTATATTGCACCCAAATAACGGGAAAAAAGAAAAAAAAAGTTATTTGAAATATTTTGGTTTTCTGTTTTTGTCTTTATTTTGCACCCAAATAACGGGAAAAAATAAAAAAAAAAATTATTTGAATTATTTTGGTTTTCTGTTTTTGTCCTTATTTTGCACCCAAATAACGGGAAAAAAGAAAAAAAAAGTTATCTGAAATATTTTGGTTTTCTGTTTTTGTCCTTATTTTACACCCAAATAACGGGAAAAAATTAAAAAAAAGTTATTTGAAATATTTTGGTTTTCTGTTTTAGTCCTTATTTTGCACCCAAATAACGGGAAAAAATAAAAAAAAAGTTATTTGAAATATTTTGGTTTTCTGTTTTTGTCTTTATTTTGCACCCAAATAACGGGAAAAAATAAAAAAAAGTTATCTGAAATATTTTGGTTTTCTGTTTTTGTCTTTATTTTGCACCCAAATAACGGGAAAAAATAAAAAAAAAGTTATTTGAAATATTTTGGTTTTCTCTTTTAGTCCTTATTTTGCACCCAAATAACGGGTAAAAAGAAAAAAAAAATTATTTGAAATATTTTCGTTTTCTGTTTTTGTCCTTATTTTGCACCCAAATAACGGGGGGAAAAAAAAAGTTATCTGAATTATTTTGGTTTTCTGTTTTTGTCCTTATTTTGCACCCAAAAAAATAAAAAAAAAGTTATTTGAAATATTTTGGTTTTCTCTTTTTGTCCTTATTTTGCACCCAAATAACGGTAAAAAAGAAAAAAAAAGTTATCTGAATTATTTTGGTTTGCTGTTTTTGTCCTTATTTTGCACCCAAATAACGGAAAAAATAAAAAAAAAGTTATTTGAAATATTTTGGTTTTCTGTTTTTGTCCTTATTTTGCACCCAAATAAGGGGAAAAAATAAAAAAAAAGTTATTTGAAATATTTTGGTTTTCTGTTTTAGTCCTTATTTTGCACCCAAATAACGGGAAAAAATAAAAAAAAGTTATTTGAAATATTTTGGTTTTCTGTTTTTGTCTTTATTTTGCACCCAAATAACAGGAAAAAATAAAAAAAAAGTTATTTGAAATATTTTGGTTTTCTGTTTTTGTCCTTATTTTGCACCCAAATAACGGGAAAAAATAAAAAAAAAGTTATTTGAAATATTTTGGTTTTCTGTTTTAGTCCTTATTTTGCAGCCAAATAACGGGAAAAAATAAAAAAAAGTTATCTGAATTATTTTGGTTTTCTGTTTTTGTCCTTATTTTGCACCCAAATAACGGGAAAAAGAAAAAAAAAGTTATTTGAAATATTTTGGTTTTCTGTTTTGTCCTTATTTTGCACCCAAATAACGAGAAAAAATAAAAAAAAAGTTATTTGAAATATTTTGGTTTTCTGTTTTTGTCCTTATTTTGCACCCAAATAACGGGAAAAAATAAAAAAAAAGTTATTTGAAATATTTTGGTTTTCTGTTTTTGTGCTTATTTTGCACCCAAATAACGGGGAAAAAAAAAGTTATCTGAAATATTTTGGTTTTCAGTTTTTGTCCTTATTTTGCACCCAAATAACAGGAAAAAATAAAAAAAAGTTATTTGAAATATTTTGGTTTTCTGTTTTTGTCCTTATTTTGCACCCAAATAACGGGGAAAAAAAATTATTTGAAATATTTTGGTTTTCTGTTTTTGTCCTTATTTTGCACCCAAATAACGGGAAAAAATAAAATAAAAGTTATCTGAAATATTTTGGTTCTCTGTTTTTGTCCTTATATTGCACCCAAATAACGGGAAAAAAGAAAAAAAAAGTTATTTGAAATATTTTGGTTTTCTGTTTTTGTCTTTATTTTGCACCCAAATAACAGGAAAAAATAAAAAAAAAGTTATTTGAAATAATTTGGTTTTCTGTTTTTGTCCTTATTTTGCACCCAAATAACGGGAAAAAATAAAAAAAAAGTTATCTGAAATATTTTGGTTTTCTATTTTTGTCCTTATTTCCCGTTACCTAAATAACGGGAACAAATAAAAAAAAAAATTATCTGAATTATTTTGGTTTTCTGTTTTTGTCCTTATTTTGCACCCAAATAACGGGAAAAAAGAAAAAAAAAGTTATCTGAAATATTTTGGTTTTCTGTTTTTGTCCTTATTTTGCCCCCAAAAAACGGGAAAAAATAAAAAAAAAGTTATTTGAAATATTTTGGTTTTCTGTTTTAGTCCTTATTTTGCACCCAAATAACTGGAAAAAATAAAAAAAAGTTATTTGAAATATTTTGGTTTTCTGTTTTTGACTTTATTTTGCACCCAAATAACAGGAAAAAATAAAAAAAAAGTTATTTGAAATATTTTGGTTTTCTGTTTTTGTCCTTATTTTGCACCCAAATAACGGGAAAAAATAACAAAAAGTTATTTGAAATATTTTGGTTTTCTGTTTTTGTCCTTATTTTGCACCCAAATAACGGGAAAAAATAAAAAAAAAGTTATTTGAAATATTTTGGTTTTCTCTTTTTGTCCTTATTTTGCACCCAAATAACGGGTAAAAAGAAAAAAAATTTATTTGAAATATTTTGGTTTTCTGTTTTTGTCCTTATTTTGCACCCAAATAACGGGAAAAAAAAATTATTTGAAATATTTTGGTTTTCTGTTTTTGTCCTTATTTTGCACCCAAATAACGGGAAAAAATAAAATAAAAGTTATCTGAAATATTTTGGTTTTCTGTTTTTGTCCTTATATTGCACCCAAATAACGGGAAAAAAGAAAAAAAAAGTTATTTGAAATATTTTGGTTTTCTATTTTTGTCCTTATTTTGCCCCCAAATAACGGGAAAAAATAAAAAAAAAGTTATTTGAAATATTTTGGTTTTCTGTTTTAGTCCTTATTTTGCACCCAAATAACGGGAAAAAATAAAATAAAAGTTATCTGAAATATTTTGGTTTTCTGTTTTAGTCCTTATTTTGCACCCAAATAACGGGAAAAAATAAAATAAAAGTTATCTGAAATATTTTGGTTTTCTGTTTTTGTCCTTATTTTGCACCCAAATAACGGGAAAAAAGAAAAAAAAAGTTATTTGAAATATTCTGGTTTTCTGTTTTTGTCCTTATTTTGCACCCAAATAACGGGAAAAAATTAAAAAACAGTTATTTGAAATATTTTGGTTTTCTGTTTTTGTCTTTATTTTGCACCCAAATAACGGGAAAAAATAAAAAAAAAGTTATTTGAAATATTTTGGTTTTCTGTTTTTGTCCTTATTTTGCACCCAAATAACGGGAAAAAATATAAAAAAAGTTATCTGAAATATTTTGGTTTTCTGTTTTTGTCCTTATTTCCCGTTACCCAAATAACGGGAACAAATAAAAAAAAAAATTATCTGAATTATTTTGGTTTTCTGTTTTTGTCCTTATTTTGCACCCAAATAACGGGAAAAAAGAAAAAAAAAGTTATCTGAATTATTTTGGTTTTCTGTTTTAGTCCTTATTTTGCACCCAAATAACGGGAAAAAATAAAAAAAAAGTTATTTGAAATATTTTGGTTTTCTGTTTTAGTCCTTATTTTGCACCCAAATAACGGGAAAAAATAAAAAAAAGTTATTTGAAATATTTTGGTTTTCTGTTTTTGTCTTTATTTTGCACCCAAATAACAGGAAAAAATAAAAAAAAAGTTATTTGAAATATTTTGGTTTTCTGTTTTTGTCCTTATTTTGCACCCAAATAACGGGAAAAAATAAAAAAAAAGTTATTTGAAATATTTTGGTTTTCTGTTTTAGTCCTTATTTTGCAGCCAAATAACGGGAAAAAATAAAAAAAAGTTATCTGAATTATTTTGGTTTTCTGTTTTTGTCCTTATTTTGCACCCAAATAACGGGAAAAAAGAAAAAAAAAGTTATTTGAAATATTTTGGTTTTCTGTTTTGTCCTTATTTTGCACCCAAATAACGAGAAAAAATAAAAAAAAAGTTATTTGAAATATTTTGGTTTTCTGTTTTTGTCCTTATTTTGCACCCAAATAACGGGAAAAAATAAAAAAAAAGTTATTTGAAATATTTTGGTTTTCTGTTTTTGTCCTTATTTTGCACCCAAATAACGGGGAAAAAAAAAGTTATCTGAAATATTTTGGTTTTCAGTTTTTGTCTTATTTTGCACCCAAATAACAGGAAAAAATAAAAAAAAGTTATTTGAAATATTTTGGTTTTCTGTTTTTGTCCTTATTTTGCACCCAAATAACGGGAAAAAAAAATTATTTGAAATATTTTGGTTTTCTGTTTTTGTCCTTATTTTGCACCCAAATAACGGGAAAAAATAAAATAAAAGTTATCTGAAATATTTTGGTTCTCTGTTTTTGTCCTTATTTTGCACCCAAATAACGGGAAAAAAGAAAAAAAAAGTTATTTGAAATATTTTGGTTTTCTGTTTTTGTCTTTATTTTGCACCCAAATAACAGGAAAAAATAAAAAAAAAGTTATTTGAAATATTTTGGTTTTCTGTTTTTGTCCTTATTTTGCACCCAAATAACGGGAAAAAATAAAAAAAAAGTTATTTGAAATATTTTGGTTTTCTGTTTTTGTCCTTATTTTGCACCCAAATAACGGGGAAAAAAAAAGTTATCTGAAATATTTTGGTTTTCAGTTTTTGTCCTTATTTTGCACCCAAATAACAGGAAAAAATAAAAAAAAGTTATTTGAAATATTTTGGTTTTCTGTTTTTGTCCTTATTTTGCACCCAAATAACGGGAAAAAAAAATTATTTGAAATATTTTGGTTTTCTGTTTTTGTCCTTATTTTGCACCCAAATAACGGGAAAAAATAAAAAAAAAGTTATCTGAAATATTTTGGTTTTCTATTTTTGTCCTTATTTCCCGTTACCTAAATAACGGGAACAAATAAAAAAAAAAATTATCTGAATTATTTTGGTTTTCTGTTTTTGTCCTTATTTTGCACCCAAATAACGGGAAAAAAGAAAAAAAAAGTTATCTGAAATATTTTGGTTTTCTGTTTTTGTCCTTATTTTGCCCCCAAAAAACGGGAAAAAATAAAAAAAAAGTTATTTGAAATATTTTAGTTTTCTGTTTTAGTCCTTATTTTGCACCCAAATAACGGGAAAAAATAAAAAAAAGTTATTTGAAATATTTTGGTTTTCTGTTTTTGTCTTTATTTTGCACCCAAATAACAGGAAAAAATAAAAAAAAAGTTATTTGAAATATTTTGGTTTTCTGTTTTAGTCCTTATTTTGCACCCAAATAACGGGAAAAAATAACAAAAAGTTATTTGAAATATTTTGGTTTTCTGTTTTTGACTTTATTTTGCACCCAAATAACAGGAAAAAATAAAAAAAAAGTTATTTGAAATATTTTGGTTTTCTGTTTTTGTCCTTATTTTGCACCCAAATAACGGGAAAAAATAAAAAAAAAGTTATCTGAAATATTTTGGTTTTCTGTTTTTGTCCTTATTTTGCACCCAAATAACGGGAAAAAATAAAAAAAAAGTTATTTGAAATATTTTGGTTTTCTCTTTTTGTCCTTATTTTTCACCCAAATAACGGGTAAAAAGAAAAAAAATTTATTTGAAATATTTTGGTTTTCTGTTTTTGTCCTTATTTTGCACCCAAATAACGGGAAAAAAAAATTATTTGAAATATTTTGGTTTTCTGTTTTTGTCCTTATTTTGCACCCAAATAACGGGAAAAAATAAAATAAAAGTTATCTGAAATATTTTGGTTTTCTGTTTTTGTCCTTATATTGCACCCAAATAACGGGAAAAAAGAAAAAAAAAGTTATTTGAAATATTTTGGTTTTCTGTTTTTGTCCTTATTTTGCCCCCAAATAACGGGAAAAAATAAAAAAAAAGTTATTTGAAATATTTTGGTTTTCTGTTTTAGTCCTTATTTTGCACCCAAATAACGGGAAAAAATAAAATAAAAGTTATCTGAAATATTTTGGTTTTCTGTTTTAGTCCTTATTTTGCACCCAAATAACGGGAAAAAATAAAATAAAAGTTATCTGAAATATTTTGGTTTTCTGTTTTTGTCCTTATTTTGCACCCAAATAACGGGAAAAAAGAAAAAAAAAGTTATTTGAAATATTCTGGTTTTCTGTTTTTGTCCTTATTTTGCACCCAAATAACGGGAAAAAATTAAAAAACAGTTATTTGAAATATTTTGGTTTTCTGTTTTTGTCTTTATTTTGCACCCAAATAACGGGAAAAAATAAAAAAAAAGTTATTTGAAATATTTTGGTTTTCTGTTTTTGTCCTTATTTTGCACCCAAATAACGGGAAAAAATAAAAAAAAAGTTATCTGAAATATTTTGGTTTTCTGTTTTTGTCCTTATTTCCCGTTACCCAAATAACGGGAACAAATAAAAAAAAAAATTATCTGAATTATTTTGGTTTTCTGTTTTTGTCCTTATTTTGCACCCAAATAACGGGAAAAAAGAAAAAAAAAGTTATCTGAATTATTTTGGTTTTCTGTTTTAGTCCTTATTTTGCACCCAAATAACGGGAAAAAATAAAATAAAAGTTATCTGAAATATTTTGGTTTTCTGTTTTAGTCCTTATTTTGCACCCAAATAACGGGAAAAAATAAAATAAAAGTTATCTGAAATATTTTGGTTTTCTGTTTTTGTCCTTATTTTGCACCCAAATAACGGGAAAAAAGAAAAAAAAAGTTATTTGAAATATTTTGGTTTTCTGTTTTTGGCCTTATTTTGCACCCAAATAACGGGAAAAAATTAAAAAAAAGTTATTTGAAATATTTTGGTTTTCTGTTTTTGTCTTTATTTTGCACCCAAATAACCGGAAAAAATAAAAAAAAAGTTATTTCAAATATTTTGGTTTTCTGTTTTTGTCCTTATTTTGCACCCAAATAACGGGAAAAAATAAAAAAAAAGTTATCTGAAATATTTTGGTTTTCTGTTTTTGTCCTTATTTCCCGTTACCCAAATAACGGGAACAAATAAAAAAAAAAATTATCTGAATTATTTTGGTTTTCTGTTTTTGTCCTTATTTTGCACCCAAATAACGGGAAAAAAGAAAAAAAAAGTTATCTGAATTATTTTGGTTTTCTGCTTTTGTCCTTATTTTGCACCCAAATAACGAAAAAAAAGAAAAAAAAAGTTATCTGAAATAATTTGGTTTTCTGTTTTTGTCCTTATTTTGCCACCAAATAACGGGAAAAAATAAAAAAAAAGTTATTTGAAATATTTTGGTTTTCTGTTTTAGTCCTTATTTTGCACCCAAATAACGGGAAGAAATAAAATAAAAGTTATCTGAAATATTTTGGTTTTCTGTTTTTGTCCTTATTTTGCACCCAAATAACTGGAAAAAAGAAAAAAAAAGTTATTTGAAATATTTTGGTTTTCTGTTTTTGTCCTTATTTTGCACCCAAATAACGGGAAAAAATTAAAAAAAAGTTATTTGAAATATTTTGGTTTTCTGTTTTTGTCCTTATTTTGCACCCAAATAACGGGAAAAAATAAAAAAAAATTTATTTGAAATATTTTGGTTTTCTGTTTTTGTCCTTATTTTGCACCCAAATAACGGGAAAAAAAAAAGTTATTTGAAATATTTTGGTTTTCTGTCTTTGTCTTTATTTTGCACCCAAATAACAGGAAAAAATAAAAAAAAAGTTATTTGAAATATTTTGGTTTTCTGTTTTTGTCCTTATTTTGCACCCAAATAACGGGAAAAAATAAAAAAAAAGTTATCTGAAATATTTTGGTTTTCTGTTTTTGTTCTTATTTTGCACCCAAATAACGGGAAAAAATAAAAAAAAAGTTATCTGAATTATTTTGGTTTTCTGTTTTTGTCCTTATTTTGCACCCAAAAAAAGGGAAAAATTAAAAAAAAAGTTATTTGAAATATTTTGGTTTTCTCTTTTTGTCCTTATTTTGCACCCAAAGAACGGGAAAAAATAAAAAAAAAGTTATTTGAAATATTTTGGTTTTCTGTTTTTGTCCTTATTTTGCACCAAAATAACGGAAAAAAGAAAAAAAAAGTTATTTTAAATATTTTGGTTTTCTGTTTTGTCCTTATTTTGCACCCAAATAACGAGAAAAAAAAAAAAAAGTTATTTGAAATATTTTGGTTTTCTGTTTTTGTCCTTATTTTGCACCCAAATAACGGGAAAAAAAAAAAGTTATCTGAAATATTTTGGTTTTCAGTTTTTGTCCTTATTTTGCACCCAAATAACGGGAAAAAAAATATTATTTGAAATATTTTGGTTTTCTGTTTTTGTCCTTATTTTGCACCCAAATAACAGGAAAAAACAAAAAAAAAAGTTATTTGAAATATTTTGGTTTTCTGTTTTGCCCTTATTTTGCACCCAAATAACGAGAAAAAATAAAAAAAAAGTTATTTGAAATATTTTGGTTTTCTGTTTTTGTCCTTATTTTGCACCCAAATAACAGGAAAAAATAAAAAAAAGTTATTTGAAATATTTTGGTTTTCTGTTTTTGTCCTTATTTTGCACCAGAATAACGGGAAAAAAAAAATTATTTGAAATATTTTGGTTTTCTGTTTTTGTCCTTATTTTGCACACAAATAACGGGAAAAAATAAAATAAAAATTATCTGAAATATTTTGGTTTTCTGTTTTTGTCCTTATTTTGCACCCAAATAACGGGAAAAAAGAAAAAAAAAGTTATTTGAAATATTTTGGTTTTCTGTTTTTGTCCTTATTTTGCACCCAAATAACGGGAAAAAATTAAAAAAAAGTTATTTGAAATATTTCGGTTTTCTGTTTTTGTCCTTATTTTGCACCCAAATAACGGGAAAAAAGAAAAAAAAGTTATCTGAAATATTTTGGTTTTCTGTTTTTGTCCTTATTTTGCACCCAAATAACGGGAAAAAATAAAAAAAAAGTTATTTGAAATATTTTGGTTTTCTGTTTTAGTCCTTATTTTCCACCCAAATAACGGGAAAAAATAAAAAAAAAGTTATTTGAAATATTTTGGTTTTCTGTTTTTGTCTTTATTTTGCACCCAAATAACAGGAAATAATAAAAAAAAAGTTAATTGAAATATTTTTGTTTTCTGTTTTTGTCCTTATTTTGCATCCAAATAACGGGAAAAAATAAAAAAAAATTTATCTGAAATATTTTGGTTTTCTGTTTTTGTCCTTATTTTGCACCCAAATAACGGGAAAAAATAAAAAAAAAGTTATTTGAAATATTTTGGTTTTCTCTTTTTGTCCTTATTTTGCACCCAAATAACGGGTAAAAAGAAAAAAAAAGTTATTTGAAATATTTTGGTTTTCTGTTTTTGTCTTTATTTTGCACCCAAATAACAGGAAAAAATAAAAAAAAAGTTAATTGAAATATTTTGGTTTTCTGTTTTTGTCCTTATTTTGCACCCAAATAACGGGAAAAAATAAAAAAAAAGTTATTTGAAATATTTTGGTTTTCTGTTTTTGTCTTTATTTTGCACCCAAATAACAGGAAAAAATAAAAAAAAAGTTAATTGAAATATTTTGGTTTTCTGTTTTTGTCCTTATTTTGCACCCAAATAACGGGAAAAAATAAAAAAAAAGTTATCTGAAATATTTTGGTTTTCTGTTTTTGTCCTTATTTTGCACCTAAATAACGGGAAAAAATAAAAAAAAAGTTATTTGAAATATTTTGGTTTTCTCTTTTTGTCCTTATTTTGCACCCAAATAACGGGAAAAAAGAAAAAAAAAGTTATTTGAAATATTTTGGTTTTCTGTTTTTGTCCTTATTTTGCACCCAAATAACGGGAAAAAAGAAAAAAAAAGTTATTTGAAATATTTTGGTTTTCTGTTTTGTCCTTATTTTGCACCCAAATAACGAGAAAAAATAAAAAAAAAGTTATTTGAAATATTTTGGTTTTCTGTTTTTGTCCTTATTTTGCACCCAAATAACGGGAAAAAATAAAAAAAAAGTTATTTGAAATATTTTGGTTTTCTTTTTTTGTCCTTATTTTGCACCCAAATAACGGGCAAAAATAAAAAAAAGTTATCTGAAATATTTTGGTTTTCAGTTTTTGTCCCTATTTTGCACCCAAATAACAGGAAAAAATAAAAAAAAAGTTATTTGAAATATTTTGGTTTTCTGTTTTTGTCCTTATTTTGCACCCAAATAACGGGAAAAAATAAAATAAAAGTTATCTGAAATATTTTGGTTTTCTCTTTTTGTCCTTATATTGCACCCAAATAACGGGAAAAAAGAAAAAAAAAGTTATTTGAAATATTTTGGTTTTCTGTTTTTGTCCTTATTTTGCACCCAAATAACGGGAAAAAATAAAAAACAAGTTATTTGAAATATTTTGGTTTTCTGTTTTAGTCCTTATTTTGCACCCAAATAACGGGAAAAAATAAAAAAAAGTTATTTGAAATATTTTGGTTTTCTGTTTTTGTCTTTATTTTGCACCCAAATAACAGGAAAAAATAAAAAAAAAGTTATTTGAAATATTTTGGTTTTCTGTTTTTGTCCTAATTTTGCACCCAAATAACGGGAAAAAATAAAAAAAAAGTTATCTGAAATATTTTGGTTTTCTGTTTTTGTCCTTATTTTGCACCCAAATAACGTTAAAAAATAAAATAAAAGTTATCTGAAATATTTTGGTTTTCTGTTTTTGTCCTTATTTTGCACCCAAAAAACGGGAAAAAATAAAAAAAAAGTTATTTGAAATATTTTGGTTTTCTGTTTTTGTCCTTATTTTGCACCCAAATAAAGGTAAAAAATAAAATAAAAATTATCTGAATTATTTTGGTTTTCTGTTTTTGTCCTTATTTTGCACCCAAATAACGGGAAAAAAGAAAAAAAAAGTTATCTGAAATATTTTGGTTTTCTATTTTTGTCCTTATTTTGCACCCAAATAACGGGAAAAAATAAAAAAAAAGTTATTTGAAATATTTTGGTTTTCTGTTTTTGTCCTTATTTTTCAACCAAATAACGGGAAAAAAGAAAAAAAAAGTTATTTGAAATATTTTGGTTTTCTGTTTTTGTCCTTATTTTGCACCCAAATAACGAGAAAAAATAAAAAAAAGTTATTTGAAATATTTTGGTTTTCTGTCTTTGTCCTTATTTTGCACCCAAATAACGGGAAAAAATAAAAAAAAAAGTTATTTGAAATATTTTGGTTTTCTGTTTTTGTCCTTATTTTGCACCCAAATAACGGGGAAAAAAAAGTTATGTGAAATATTTTGGTTTTCAGTTTTTGTCCTTATTTTGCACCCAAATAACGGGAACAAATAAAAAAAAGTTATTTGAAATATTTTCGTTTTCTGTTTTTGTCCTTATTTTGCACCCAAATAACGGGAAAAAATAAAAAAAAAAATTATCTGAATTATATTGGTTTTCTGTTTTTGTCCTTATTTTGCACCCAAATAACGGGAAAAAAGAAAAAAAAAGTTATCTGAAATATTTTGGTTTTCTGTTTTTGTCCTTATTTTGCACCCAAATAACGGGAAAAAATAAAAAAAAAGTTATTTGAAATATTTTGGTTTTCTCTTTTTGTCCTTATTTTGCACCCAAATAACGGGTAAAAAGAAAAAAAATTTATTTGAAATATTTTGGTTTTCTGTTTTTGTCCTAATTTTGCACCCAACTAACGGGAAAAAAAAAAAAGTTATCTGAATTATTTTGGTTTTCTGTTTTTGTCCTTATTTTGCACCCAAATAAAATAACGGGAAAAAATAAAAAAAAAGTTATTTGATATATTTTGGTTTTCTCTTTTTGTCGTTATTTTGCACACAAATAACGGGTAAAAAGAAAAAAAAAATTAATTGAAATATTTTGGTTTTTTTTTTGTCCTTATTTTGCACCCAAATAACGGGTAAAAAGAAAAAAAAATTTCTTTGAAATATTTTGGTTTTCTGTTTTTGTCCTTATTTTGCACCCAAATAACGGGGAAAAATAAAAGTTATCTGAATTATTTTGGTTTTCTGTTTTTGTCCTTATTTTGCACCCAAATAACGGGAAAAAATAAAAAAAAAGTTATTTGAAATATTTTGGTTTTCTGTTTTTGTCTTTATTTTGCACCCTAATAACGGGAAAAAATAAGAAAAAAAATTATTTGAATTATTTTGGTTTTCTGTTTTTGTCCTTATTTTGCACCCAAATAACGGGAAAAAAGAAAAAAAAAGTTATCTGAAATATTTTGGTTTTCTGTTTTTGTCCTTATTTTGCACCCAAATAACGGGAAAAAATAAAAAAAAAGTTATCTGAAATATTTTGGTTTTCTGTTTTTGTCCTTATTTTGCACCCAAATAACGGGAAAAAATAAAAAAAAAGTTATCTGAAATATTTTGGTTTTCTGTTTTTGTCCTTATTTTGCCCCAAATAACGGGAAAAAAAAGTTATCTGAAATATTTTGGTTTTCTGTTTTTGTCCCTATTTTGCACCCAAATAACGGGAAAAAATAAAAAACAAGTTATTTGAAATATTTTGGTTTTCTGTTTTTGTCCTTATTTTGCACCCAAATAACGGGAAAAAATAAAAAAAAAGTTATTTGAAATATTTTGGTTTTCTGTTTTAGTCCTTATTTTGCACCCAAATAACGGGAAAAAATAAAAAAAAAGTTATTTGAAATATTTTGGTTTTCTGTTTTTGTCTTTATTTTGCACCCAAATAACAGGAAAAAATAAAAAAAAAGTTAATTGAAATATTTTGGTTTTCTGTTTTTGTCCTTATTTTGCACCCAAATAACGGGAAAAAATAAAAAAAAAGTTATCTGAAATATTTTGGTTTTCTGTTTTTGTCCTTATTTTGCACCCAAATAACGGGAAAAAATAAAAAAAAAGTTATCTGAAATATTTTGGTTTTCTGTTTTTGTCCTTATTTTGCACCCAAATAACGGGAAAAAATAAAAAAAAAGTTATTTGAAATATTTTGGTTTTCTGTTTTTATCTTTATTTTGCACCCAAATAACAGGAAAAAATAAAAAAAAAGTTAATTGAAATATTTTGGTTTTCTGTTTTTGTTCTTATTTTGCACCCAAATAACGGGAAAAAATAAAAAAAAAGTTATCTGAAATATTTTGGTTTTCTGTTTTTGTCCTTATTTTGCACCCAAATAACAGGAAAAAATAAAAAAAAAGTTAATTGAAATATTTTGGTTTTCTCTTTTTGTCCTTATTTTGCACCCAAATAACGGGTAAAAAGAAAAAAAAATTTATTTGAAATATTTTGGTTTTCTGTTTTTGTCCTTATTTTGCACCCAAATAACGGGGGAAAAAAAAAAAGTTATCTGAAATATTTTGGTTTTCTGTTTTTGTCCTTATTTTGAACCTAAATAACGGGAAAAAATAAAAAAAAGTTATTTGAAATATTTTGGTTTTCTGTTTTTGTCTTTATTTTGCACCCAAATAACAGGAAAAAATAAAAAAAAAGTTATTTGAAATATTTTGGTTTTCTGTTTTTGTCCTTATTTTGCACCCAAATAACGGGACAAAATAAAAAAAAGTTATCTGAATTATTTTGGTTTTCTGTTTTTGTCCTTATTTTGCACCCAAATAACGGGAAAAAAGAAAAAAAAAGTTATTTGAAATATTTTGGTTTTCTGTTTTGTCCTTATTTTGCACCCAAATAACGAGAAAAAATAAAAAAAAAGTTATTTGAAATATTTTGGTTTTCTGTTTTTGTCCTTATTTTGCACCCAAATAACGGGAAAAAATTAAAAAAAAGTTATTTGAAATATTTTGGTTTTCTGTTTTTGTCCTTATTTTGCACCCAAATAACGGGAAAAAATAAAAAAAAAGTTATTTGAAATATTTTGGTTTTCTGTTTTTGTCCTTATTTTGCACCCAAATAACGGGGAAAAAAAAAGTTATCTGAAATATTTTGGTTTTCTGTTTTTGTCCTTATTTTGCACCCAAATAACAGGAAAAAATAAAAAAAAGTTATTTGAAATATTTTGGTTTTCTGTTTTTGTCCTTATATTGCACCCAAATAACGGGAAAAAAAAAGTTATCTGAAATATTTTGGTTTTCTGTTTTTGTCCTTATTTTGCACCCAAATAACGGGAAAAAATAAAATAAAAGTTATCTGAAATATTTTGGTTCTCTGTTTTTGTCCTTATATTGCACCCAAATAACGGGAAAAAAGAAAAAAAAAGTTATTTGAAATATTTTGGTTTTCTGTTTTTGTCCTTATTTTGCACCCAAATAACGGGAAAAAATAAAAAAAAAGTTATTTGAAATATTTTGGTTTTCTGTTTTAGTCCTTATTTTGCACCCAAATAACGGGAAAAAATAAAAAAAAGTTATTTGAAATATTTTGGTTTTCTGTTTTTGTCTTTATTTTGCACCCAAATAACAGGAAAAAATAAAAAAAAAGTTATTTGAAATATTTTGGTTTTCTGTTTTTGTCCTTATTTTGCACCCAAATAACGGGAAAAAATAAAAAAAAAGTTATCTGAAATATTTTGGTTTTCTGTTTTTGTCCTTATTTCCCGTTACCCAAATAACGGGAACAAATAAAAAAAAAAATTATCTGAATTATTTTGGTTTTCTGTTTTTGTCCTTATTTTGCACCCAAATAACGGGAAAAAAGAAAAAAAAAGTTATCTGAAATATTTTGGTTTTCTGTTTTTGTCCTTATTTTGCCCCCAAATAACGGGAAAAAATAAAAAAAAAGTTATTTGAAATATTTTGGTTTTCTGTTTTAGTCCTTATTTTGCACCCAAATAACGGGAAAAAATAAAAAAAAGTTATTTGAAATATTTTGGTTTTCTGTTTTTGTCTTTATTTTGCACCCAAATAACAGGAAAAAATAAAAAAAAAGTTATTTGAAATATTTTGGTTTTCTGTTTTAGTCCTTATTTTGCACCCAAATAACGGGAAAAAATAACAAAAAGTTATTTGAAATATTTTGGTTTTCTGTTTTTGTCTTTATTTTGCACCCAAATAACAGGAAAAAATAAAAAAAAAGTTATTTGAAATATTTGGGTTTTCTGTTTTTGTCCTTATTTTGCACCCAAATAACGAGAAAAAATAAAAAAAAAGTTATCTGAATTATTTTGGTTTTCTGTTTTTGTCCTTATTTTGCACCCAAATAAAATAACGGGAAAAAATAAAAAAAAAGTTATTTGATATATTTTGGTTTTCTCTTTTTGTCCTTATTTTGCACACAAATAACGGGTAAAAAGAAAAAAAAAATTAATTGAAATATTTTGGTTTTTTTTTTTGTCCTTATTTTGCACCCAAATAACGGGAAAAAAGAAAAAAAAGTTATCTGAAATATTTTGGTTTTCTGTTTTTGTCCTTATTTTGCACCCAAATAACGGGAAAAAAGAAAAAAAAGTTATCTGAAATATTTTGGTTTTCTGTTTTTGTCCTTATTTTGCACCCAAATAACGGGAAAAAAGAAAAAAAAATTTATTTGAAATATTTTGGTTTTCTGTTTTTGTCCTTACCCAAATAACGGGAAAAAAGAAAAAAAAAGTTATCTGAATTATTTTGGTTTTCTGTTTTTGTCCTTATTTTGCACCCAAATAACGGGAAAAAATAAAAAAAAAGTTATTTGAAATATTTTGGTTTTCTCTTTTGTCCTTATTTTGCACCCAAATAACGAGTAAAAAGAAAAAAAAATATATTTAAAATATTTTGGTTTTCTGTTTTTGTCCGTATTTTGCACCCAAATAACAGGAAAAAACAAAAAAAAAAGTTATTTGAAATATTTTGGTTTTCTGTTTTTGTCCTTATTTTGCACCCAAATAACGGGAAAAAATAAAAAAAAAGTTATCTGAATTATTTTGGTTTTCTGTTTTTGTCCTTATTTTGCACCCAAATAAAATAACGGGAAAAAATAAAAAAAAAGTTATTTGATATATTTTGGTTTTCTCTTTTTGTCCTTATTTTGCACACAAATAACGGGTAAAAAGAAAAAAAAAATTAATTGAAATATTTTGGTTTTTTTTTTTGTCCTTATTTTGCACCCAAATAACGGGAAAAAAGAAAAAAAAGTTATCTGAAATATTTTGGTTTTCTGTTTTTGTCCTTATTTTGCACCCAAATAACGGGAAAAAAGAAAAAAAAATTATCTTAAATATTTTGTTTTTCTGTTTTTGTCCTTATTTTACACCCAAATAACCGGAAAAAAGAAAACAAAAATTTATTTGAAATATTTTGGTTTTCTGTTTTTGTCCTTACCCAAATAACGGGAAAAAAGAAAAAAAAAGTTATCTGAATTATTTTGGTTTTCTGTTTTTGTCCTTATTTTGCACCCAAATAACGGGAAAAAAGAGAAAAAAAGTTATCTGAAATATTTTGGTTTTCTGTTTCTGTACTTATTTTGCACCCAAATAACGGGAAAAAATAAAAAAAAAGTTATTTGAAATATTTTGGTTTTCTGTTTTTGTCCGTATTTTGCACCCAAATAACAGGAAAAAACAAAAAAAAAAGTTATTTGAAATATTTTGGTTTTCTGTTTTTGTCCTTATTTTGCACCCAAATAACGGGAAAAAATAAAAAAAAAGTTATTTGAAATATTTTGGTTTTCTGTTTTTGTCCTTATTTTGTACCCAAATAACGGGAAAAAAGAAAAAAAAAGTTATTTGAAATATTTTGGTTTTCTGTTTTGTCCTTATTTTGCACCCAAATAACGAGAAAAAATAAAAAAAAAGTTATTTGAAATATTTTGGTTTTCTGTTTTTGTCCTTATTTTGCACCCAAATAACGGGAAAAAATAAAAAAAAAGTTATTTGAAATATTTTGGTTTTCTGTTTTTGTCCTTATTTTGCACCCAAATAACGGGAAAACAAAAAAAGTTATCTGAAATATTTTGGTTTTCAGTTTTTGTCCTTATTTTGCACCCAAATAACGGGAAAAAATAAAAAAAAGTTATTTGAAATATTTTGGTTTTCTGTTTTTGTCCTTATTTTGCACCCAAATAACGGGAAAAAAAAATTATTTGAAATATTTTGGTTTTCTGTTTTTGTCCTTATTTTGCACCCAAATAACGGGAAAAAATAAAAAAAAAGTTATTTGAAATATTTTGGTTTTCTGTTTTTGTCCTTATTTTGCACCCAAATAACGGGAAAAAAGAAAAAAAAAGTTATTTGAAATATTTTGGTTTTCTGTTTTGTTCTTATTTTGCACCCAAATAAAAAGAAAAAATAAAAAAAAGTTATTTGAAATATTTTGGTTTTCTGTTTTTGTCCTTATTTTGCACCCAAATAACGGGAAAAAAGAAAAAAAAAGTTATCTGAATTATTTTGGTTTTCTGTTTTTGTCCTTATTTTGCACCCAAATAACGGGAAAAAATAAAAAAAAGTTATTTGAAATATTTTGGTTTTCTGTTTTTGTCCTTATTTTGCACCAAAATAACGGAAAAAAGAAAAAAAAGTTATTTGAAATATTTTGGTTTTCTGTTTTTGTCCTTATTTTGCACCCAAATAACGGGTAAAAAGAAAAAAAAATTTCTTTGAAATATTTTGGTTTTCTGTTTTTGTTCTTATTTTGCACCCAAATAACGGGAAAAAAGAAAAAAAAGTTATCTGAAATATTTTGGTTTTCTGTTTTTGTCTTTATTTTGCACCCTAATAACGGGAAAAAATAAGAAAAAAAATTATTTGAATTATTTTGGTTTTCTGTTTTTGTCCTTATTTTGCACCCAAATAACGGGGAAAAATAAAAGTTATCTGAATTATTTTAGTTTTTATTTTGCACCCAAATAACGGGAAAAAATAAAAAAAAAGTTATTTGAAATATTTTGGTTTTCTGTTTTTGTCTTTATTTTGCACCCTAATAACGGGAAAAAATAAGAAAAAAAATTATTTGAATTATTTTGGTTTTCTGTTTTTGTCCTTATTTTGCACCCAAATAACGGGAAAAAAGAAAAAAAAAGTTATCTGAAATATTTTGGTTTTCTGTTTTTGTCCTTATTTTGCACCCAAATAACGGGAAAAAATAAAAAAAAAGTTATCTGAAATATTTTGGTTTTCTGTTTTTGTCCTTATTTTGCACCCAAATAACGGGAAAAAATAAAAAAAAAGTTATCTGAAATATTTTGGTTTTCTGTTTTTGTCCTTATTTTGCACCCAAATAACGGGAAAAAATAAAAAAAAAGTTATCTGAAATATTTTGGTTTTCTGTTTTTGTCCCTATTTTGCACCCAAATAACGGGAAAAAATAAAAAAAAAGTTATCTGAAATATTTTGGTTTTCTGTTTTTGTCCTTATTTTGCACCCAAATAACGGGAAAAAATAAAAAAAAAGTTATTTGAAATATTTTGGTTTTCTGTTTTAGTCCTTATTTTGCACCCAAATAACGGGAAAAAATAAAAAAAAAGTTATTTGAAATATTTTGGTTTTCTGTTTTTGTCTTTATTTTGCACCCAAATAACAGGAAAAAATAAAAAAAAAGTTAATTGAAATATTTTGGTTTTCTGTTTTTGTCCTTATTTTGCACCCAAATAACGGGAAAAAATAAAAAAAAAGTTATCTGAAATATTTTGGTTTTCTGTTTTTGTCCTTATTTTGCACCCAAATAACGGGAAAAAATAAAAAAAAAGTTATCTGAAATATTTTGGTTTTCTGTTTTTGTCCTTATTTTGCACCCAAATAACGGGAAAAAATAAAAAAAAAGTTATTTGAAATATTTTGGTTTTCTGTTTTTATCTTTATTTTGCACCCAAATAACAGTAAAAAATAAAAAAAAAGTTAATTGAAATATTTTGGTTTTCTGTTTTTGTCCTTATTTTGCACCCAAATAACGGGAAAAAATAAAAAAAAAGTTATCTGAAATATTTTGGTTTTCTGTTTTGTCCTTATTTTGCACCCAAATAACAGGAAAAAATAAAAAAAAAGTTAATTGAAATATTTTGGTTTTCTCTTTTTGTCCTTATTTTGCACCCAAATAACGGGTAAAAAGAAAAAAAAATTTATTTGAAATATTTTGGTTTTCTGTTTTTGTCCTTATTTTGCACCCAAATAACGGGGGAAAAAAAAAAGTTATCTGAATTATTTTGGTTTTCTGTTTTTGTCCTTATTTTGCACCCAAATAACGGGAAAAAATAAAAAAAAGTTATTTGAAATATTTTGGTTTTCTGTTTTTGTCTTTATTTTGCACCCAAATAACAGGAAAAAATAAAAAAAAAGTTA
>CAWVQG010000058.1:0-57974 GCA_963932195.1 Empis livida
TTTTTTTTCTTTTTTCCCGTTATTTGGGTGCAAAATAAGGACAAAAACAGAAAACCAAAATATTCCATATAACTTTTTTTTTCTTCTTTCTCGTTATTTGGGTTGCAAAATAAGGACAAAAACAGAAAACCAAAATATTTCAAATAACTTTTTTTTTGATTTTTTCCCGTTATTTGGGTGCAAAATAAGGACAAAAACAGAAAACCAAAATATTTCAAAAACTTTTTTTTTATTTTTTCCCGTTATTTGGGTGCAAAATAAGGACAAAAACAGAAAATCAAAATATTTCAAATAATTTTTTTTTATTTTTTCCCGTTATTTGGGTGCAAAATAAGGACAAAAACAGAAAACCAAAATATTGCAAATAATTTTTTTTTTCTTTTTTTCCGTTATTTGGGTCAATATAAGGACAAAAACAGAAAACCAAAATATTTCAGATAACTTTTTTTTTATTTTTTCCCGTTATTTGGGTGCAAAATAAGCACAAAAACAGAAAACCAAAATATTTCAAATAACTTTTTTTTTATTTTTTCCCGTTATTTGGGTGCAAAATAAGGACAAAAACAGAAAACCAAAATATTTCAAATAACTTTTTTTTTATTTTTTCCCGTTATTTGGGTGCAAAATAAGCACAAAAACAGAAAACCAAAATATTTCAAATAACTTTTTTTTTATTTTTTCCCGTTATTTGGGTGCAAAATAAGGACAAAAACAGAAACTCAAAATATTTTAAATAACTTTTTTTTTATTTTTTCCCGTTAGTTGGGTGCAAAATAAGGACAAAAACAGAAAACCAAAATATTTCAAATAACTTTTTTTTATTTTTTCCCGTTATTTGGGTGCAAAATAAGGACAAAAACAGAAAACCAAAATATTTCAAATAACTTTTTTTTTATTTTTTCCCGTTATTTGGGTGCAAAATAAGGACAAAAACAGAAAACCAAAATATTTCAAATAACTTTTTTTTTATTTTTGCCCGTTATTTCGGTGCAAAATAAGGACAAAAACAGAAAACCAAAATATTTCAAATAACTTTTTTTTGATTTTTCCCGTTATTTGGGTGCAAAATAACGACAAAAACAGAAAACCAAAATATTTCAAATAACTTTTTTTTTATTTTTTCCCGTTATTTGGGTGCAAAATAAGGACAAAAACAGAAAACCAAAATATATCAAATAAGTTTTTTTTTATTTTTTCCCGTTATTTGGGTGCAAAATAAGGACAAAAACAGAAAACCGAAATATTTCAAATAACTTTTATTTCCCCCGTTATTTGGAAAACCAAAATATTTCAAATAACAGAATACCAAAATATTTCAAATAACTTTTTTTTTATTTTTTCCCGTTATTTGGGTGCAAAATAAGGACAAAAACAGAAAAGCAAAATATTTTAGATAACCTCTTTTTTCTTTTTTCCCGTTATTTGGGTGCAAAAAAAGGACAAAAACAGAAAACCAAAATATTTCAAATCACTTTTTTTTTCTATGTTCCCGTTATTTGGGTGCAAAATAAGGACAAAAACAGAAAACCAAAATATTTCAGATAACCTTTTTTTTCTTTTTTCCCGTTATTTGGGTCAATATAAGGACAAAAACAGGAAACTAAAATATTTCAGATAACTTTTTTTTAATTTTTTCCCGTTATTTGGTTGCAAAATAAGGACAAAAACAGAAAACCGAAATATTTCAAATAACTTTTTTTTCCCCCGTTATTTGGGTGCAAAATAAGGACAAAAATAGAAAACCAAAATATTTGAAATTACTTTTTTTTTATTTTCTCCCGTTATTTGGGTGCAAAATAAGTACAAAAACAGAAAACCAAAATATTTCAAATAAGTTTTTTTTAATTTTTTCCCGTTATTTGGGTGCAAAATAAGGACAAAAACAGAAAACCAAAATATTTTAAATAACTTTTTCTTTATTTTTTCCCGTTATTTGGGTGCAAAATAAGGACAAAAACAGAAAAGCAAAATATTTCAGATAACCTTTTTTTTCTTTTTTCCCGTTATTTGGGTGCAAAATAAGGACAAAAACAGAAAACCAAAATATTTCGAATAACTTTTTTTTTCTTTTTTCCCGTTATTTGGGTGCAAAATAAGGACAAAAACAGAAAACCAAAATATTTCAGATAACCTTTTTTTCTTTTTTCCCGTTATTTGGGTGCAAAATAAGGACAAATACAGAAACCCAAAATATTTCAAATAACTTTTTTTTAATTTTTTCCCGTTATTTGGGTGCAAAATAAGGACAAAAACAGAAAACCAAAATATTTCAAATAACTTTTTTTTGATTTTTTCCCGTTATTTGGGTGCAAAATAAGGACAAAAACAGAAAACCAAAATATTTCAAATAACTTTTTTTTTATTTTTTCCCGTTATTTGGGTGCAAAATAAGGACAAAAACAGAAAACCAAAATATGTCAAATAAGTTTTTTTTTATTTTTTCCCGTTATTTGGGTGCAAAATAAGGACAAAAACAGAAAACCAAAATATTTCAGATAACCTTTTTTTCTTTTTTCCCGTTATTTGGGTGCAAAATAAGGACAAAAACAGAAAACCAAAATATTTCAGATAACCTTTTTTTCTTTTTTCCCGTTATTTGGGTGCAAAATAAGGACAAAAACAGAAAACCAAAATATTTCAAATAACTTTTTTTTTATTTTTTCCCGTTATTTGGGTGCAAAATAAGGACAAAAACAGAAAACCAAAATATTTCAAATAACTTTTTTTTTATTTTTTCCCGTTATTTGGGTGCAAAATAAGGACAAAAACAGAAAACCAAAATATTTCAAATAACTTTTTTTTTATTTTTTCCCGTTATTTGGGTGCAAAATAAGGACAAAAACAGAAAACCAAAATATTTCAGATAACTTTTTTTTTTTTTTTTCCCGTTATTTGGGTGCAAAATAAGGACAAATACAGAAACCCAAAATATTTCAAATAACTTTTTTTTAATTTTTTCCCGTTATTTGGGTGCAAAATAAGGACAAAAACAGAAAACCAAAATATTTCAAATAACATTTTAAATAACTTTTTTTTTATTTTTGCCCGTTATTTGGGTGCAAAATAAGGACAAAAACAGAAAACCAAAATATTTCGGATAACCTTTTTTTTTCTTTTTTCCCGTTATTTGGGTGCAAAATAAGGACAAAAACAGAAAACCAAAATATTTCAAATAACTTTTTTTTTATTTTTTCCCGTTATTTGGGTGGAAAATAAGGACAAAAACAGAAAACCAAAATATTTCAAATAACTTTTTTTTTATTTTTTCCCGTTATTTGGGTGCAAAATAAGGACAAAAACAGAAAACCAAAATATTTCAAAAAACTTTTTTTTTATTTTTGCCCGTTATTTGGGTGCAAAATACGGATAAAAACAGAAAACCAAAATATTTCAGATAACTTTTTTTTTCTTTTTTCCCGTTATTTGGGTGCAAAATAAGGACAAATACAGAAACCCAAAATATTTCAAATAACTTTTTTTTAATTTTTTCCCGTTATTTGGGTGCAAAATAAGGACAAAAACAGAAAACCAAAATATTTCAAATAACATTTTAAATAACTTTTTTTTTATTTTTGCCCGTTATTTGGGTGCAAAATAAGGACAAAAACAGAAAACCAAAATATTTCGGATAACCTTTTTTTTTCTTTTTTCCCGTTATTTGGGTGCAAAATAAGGACAAATACAGAAACCCAAAATATTTCAAATAACTTTTTTTTAATTTTTTCCCGTTATTTGGGTGCAAAATAAGGACAAAAACAGAAAACCAAAATATTTCAAATAACATTTTAAATAACTTTTTTTTTATTTTTGCCCGTTATTTGGGTGCAAAATAAGGACAAATACAGAAAACCAAAATATTTCGGATAACCTTTTTTTTTCTTTTTTCCCGTTATTTGGGTGCAAAATAAGGACAAAAACAGAAAACCGAAATATTTCAAATAACTTTTTTTTTATTTTTGCCCGTTATTTGGTTGCAAAATAAGGACAAAAACAGAAAACCAATATATTTCAAATAACTTTTTTTAAATTTTTTCCCGTTATTTGGGTGCAAAATAAGGACAAAAACAGAAAACCAAAATATATCAAATAACTTTTTTTTTCTTTTTTCCCGTTATTTGGGTGCAAAATAAGGACAAAAACAGAAAACCAAAATATTTCAGATAACTTTTTTTTTCTTTTTTCCCGTTATTTGGGTGCAAAATAAGGACAAAAATAGAAAACCAAAATATTTCAGATAACCTTTTTTTCTTTTTTCCCGTTATTTGGGTGCAAAATAAGGACAAAAACAGAAAACCAAAATATTTCAAATAACATTTTAAATAACTTTTTTTTTATTTTTGCCCGTTATTTGGGTGCAAAATAAGGACAAAAACAGAAAACCAAAATATTTCGGATAACCTTTTTTTTTCTTTTTTCCCGTTATTTGGGTGCAAAATAAGGACAAAAACAGAAAACCAAAATATTTCAAATACCTTTTTTTTTATTTTTTCCCGTTATTTGGGTGCAAAATAAGCACAAAAACAGAAAACCAAAATATTTCAAAAAACTTTTTTTTTATTTTTGCCCGTTATTTGGGTGCAAAATAAGGACAAAAATAGAAAACCAAAATATTTCGGATAACCTTTTTTTTCTTTTTTCCCGTTATTTGGATGCAAAATAAGGATAAAAACAGAAAACCAAAATATTTCAGATAACCTTTTTTTCTTTTTTCCCGTTATTTGGGTGCAAAATAAGGACAAAAACAGAAAACCAAAATATTTCAAATAACTTTTTTTTAATTTTTTCCCGCTTTTTTGGGTGCAAAATAAGGACAAAAACAGAAAACCAAAATATTTCAAATAACTTTTTTTTATTTTTTCCCGTTATTTGGGTGCAAAATAAGGACAAAAACAGAAAACCAAAATATTTCAAAAAACTTTTTTTTTATTTTTGCCCGTTATTTGGTTGCAAAATAAGGACAAAAACAGAAAACCAATATATTTCAAATAACTTTTTTTAAATTTTTTCCCGTTATTTGGGTGCAAAATAAGGACAAAAACAGAAAACCAAAATATATCAAATAACTTTTTTTTTCTTTTTTTCCCGTTATTTGGGTGCAAAATAAGGACAAAAACAGAAAACCAAAATATTTCAAATAACTTTTTTTTTCTTTTTTCCCGTTATTTGGGTGCAAAATAAGGACAAAAATAGAAAACCAAAATATTTCAGATAACTTTTTTTTTATTTTTTCCCGTTATTTGGGTGCAAAATAAGGACAAAAATAGAAAACCAAAATATTTCAGATAACTTTTTTTAATTTTTCCTCGTTATTTGGGTGCAAAATAAGGACAAAAACAGAAAACCAAAATATTTCAAATAACTTTTTTTTTCTTTTTTCCCGTTATTTGGGTGCAAAATAAGGACAAAAACAGAAAACCAAAATATTTCAGATAACTTTTTTTTTATTTTTTCCCGTTATTTGGGTGCAAAATAAGGACAAAAACAGAAAACCAAAATATTTCAGATAATTTTTTTTTATTTTTTCCCGTTATTTGGGTGCAAAATAAGGACAAAAACAGAAAACCAAAATATTTCAGATAACTTTTTTTTCTTTTTTCCCGTTATTTGGGTGCAAAATAAGGACAAAAATAGAAAACCAAAATATTTCATATAACTTTTTTTTCTTCTTTCTCGTTATTTGGGTTGCAAAATAAGGACAAAAACAGAAAACCAAAATATTTCAAATAACTTTTTTTTTATTTTTTCCCGTTATTTGGGTGCAAAATAAGGACAAAAACAGAAAACCAAAATATTTCAAATAACTTTTTTTTAATTTTTTCCCGTTATTTGGGTGCAAAATAAGGACAAAAACAGAAAATCAAAATATTTCAAATAATTTTTTTTTATTTTTTCCCGTTATTTGGGTGCAAAATAAGGACAAAAACAGAAAACCAAAATATTTCAAATAATTTTTTTTTTCTTTTTTCCCGTTATTTGGGTCAATATAAGGACAAAAACAGAAAACCAAAATATTTCAGATAACTTTTTTTTTATTTTTCCTCGTTATTTGGGTGCAAAATAAGGATAAAAAAAGGAAACCAATATATTTAAATAACTTTTTTTTATTTTTTCCCGTTATTTGGGTGCAAAATAAGGACAAAAACAGAAAACCAAAATATTTCAAATAACTTTTTTTTATTTTTTCCCGTTATTTGGTTGCAAAATAAGGACAAAAACAGAAAACCAATATATTTCAAATAACTTTTTTTAAATTTTTCCCGTTATTTGGGTGCAAAATAAGGACAAAAACAGAAAACCAAAATATTTCAGATAACTTTTTTTTCTTTTTTCCCGTTATTTGGGTGCAAAATAAGGACAAAAACAGAAAACCAAAATATTTCAGATAACTTTTTTTTAATTTTTCCTCGTTATTTGGGTGCAAAATAAGGACAAAACAGAAAACCAAAATATTTCAAATAACTTTTTTTTTCTTTTTTCCCGTTATTTGGGTGCAAAATAAGGACAAAAACAGAAAACCAAAATATTTCAGATAACTTTTTTCTTCTTTTTTCCCGTTATTTGGGTGCAAAATAAGGACAAAAACAGAAAACCAAAATATTTCAGATAATTTTTTTTTATTTTTTCCCGTTATTTGGGTGCAAAATAAGGACAAAAACAGAAAACCAAAATAGTTCAGATAACTTTTTTTTCTTTTTTCCCGTTATTTGGGTGCAAAATAAGGACAAAAACAGAAAACCAAAATATTTCATATAACTTTTTTTTTCTTATTTCTCGTTATTTGGGTTGCAAAATAAGGACAAAAACAGAAAACCAAAATATTTCAAATAACTTTTTTTTTATTTTTTCCCGTTATTTGGGTGCAAAATAAGGACAAAAACAGAAAACCAAAATATTTCAAATAACTTTTTTTTTATTTTTTCCCGTTATTTGGGTGCAAAGTAAGGACAAAAACAGAAAATCAAAATATTTCAAATAATTTTTTTTTATTTTTTCCCGTTATTTGGGTGCAAAATAAGGACAAAAACAGAAAACCAAAATATTTCAAATAACTTTTTTTTTATTTTTTCCCGTTATTTGGGTGCAAAATAAGCACAAAAACAGAAAACCAAAATTTTTCAAATAACTTTTTTTTTATTTTTTCCCGTTATTTGGTTGCAAAATAAGGCCAAAAACAGAAACTTAAAATATTTTAAATAACTTTTTTTTTATTTTTTCCCGTTAGTTCGGTGCAAAATAAGGACAAAAACAGAAAACGAAAATATTTCAAATAACTTTTTTTTATTTTTTCCCGTTATTTGGGTGCAAAATAAGGACAAAAACAGAAAACCAAAATATTTCAAATAACTTTTTTTTATTTTTTCCCGTTATTTGGGTGCAAAATAAGGACAAAAACAGAAAACCAAAATTTTTCAAATAACTTTTTTTTTATTTTTTCCCGTTATTTGGGTGCAAAATAAGGACAAAAACAGAAAACCAAAATATTTCAAATAACTTTTTTTTTATTTTTTCCCGTTATTTGGGTGCAAAATAAGGACAAAAACAGAAAACCAAAATATTTCAAATAACTTTTTTTTTATTTTTTCCCGTTATTTGGGTGCAAAATAAGGACAAAAACAGAAAACCAAAATATTTCAAATAACTTTTTTTTATTTTTTCCCGTTATTTGGGTGCAAAATAAGGACAAAAACAGAAAACCAAAGTATTTCAATTAATTTTTTTTTCATTTTTTCCCGATATTTGGGTGCAAAATAAAGACAAAAACAGAAAACCAAAATATTTCAAATAACTTTTTTTTTATTTTTGCCCGTTATTTCGGTGCAAAATAAGGACAAAAACAGAAAACCAAAATATTTCAAATACCTTTTTTTTTATTTTTTCCCGTTATTTGGGTGCAAAATAAGGACAAAAACAGAAAACCAAAATATTTCAAATAACTTTTTTTTTATTTTTTCCCGTTATTTGGGTGCAAAATAAGGACAAAAACAGAAAACCAAAATATATCAAATAAGTTTTTTTTTATTTTTTCCCGTTATTTGGGTGCAAAATAAGGACAAAAACAGAAAACCGAAATATTTCAAATAACTTTTATTTCCCCCGTTATTTGGAAAACCAACATATTTCAAATAACAGAAAAGCAAAATATTTCAAATAACTTTTTTTTTATTTTTTCCCGTTAGTTGGGTGCAAAATAAGGACAAAAACAGAAAAGCAAAATATTTTAGATAACCTCTTTTTTCTTTTTTCCCGTTATTTGGGTGCAAAAAAAGGACAAAAACAGAAAACCAAAATATTTCAAATAACTTTTTTTTTCTTTGTTCCCGTTATTTGGGTGCAAAATAAGGACAAAAACAGAAAACCAAAATATTTCAGATAAACTTTTTTTTCTTTTTTCCCGTTATTTGGGTCAATATAAGGACAAAAACAGAAAACCAAAATATTTCAGATAACTTTTTTTTTATTTTTTCCCGTTATTTGGGTGCAAAATAAGGACAAAAACAGAAAACCGAAATAATTCAAATAACTTTTTTTCCCCCCGTTATTTGGGTGCAAAATAAGGACAAAAATAGAAAACCAAAATATTTGAAATAACTTTTTTTTTATTTTCTGCCGTTATTTGGGTGCAAAATAAGGACAAAAACAGAAAACCAAAATATTTGATATAAGTTTTTTTTTATTTTTTCCCGTTATTTGGGTGCAAAATAAGGACAAAAACAGAAAACCAAAATATTTCAAATAACTTTTTCTTTATTTTTTCCCGTTATTTGGGTGCAAAATAAGGACAAAAACAGAAAAGCAAAATATTTCAGATAACCTTTTTTTTCTTTTTTCCCGTTATTTTTGTGCAAAATAAGGACAAAAACGGAAAACCAAAATATTTCGAATAACTTTTTTTTTCTTTTTTTCCGTTATTTGGGTGCAAGATAAGGACAAATACAGAAACCCAAAATATTTCAAATAACTTTTTTTTAATTTTTTCCCGTTATTTGGGTGCAAAATAAGGACAAAAACAGAAAACCAAAATATTTCAAATAACTTTTTTTTATTTTTTCCCGTTATTTGGGTGCAAAATAAGGACAAAAACAGAAAACCAAAATATTTCAAAAAACTTTTTTTTTATTTTTGCCCGTTATTTGGGTGCAAAATAAGGACAAAAATAGAAAACCAAAATATTTCGGATAACCTTTTTTTTCTTTTTTCCCGTTATTTGGGTGCAAAATAAGGATAAAAACAGAAAACCAAAATATTTCAGATAACCTTTTTTTTCTTTTTTCCCGTTATTTGGGTCAATATAAGGACAAAAACAGAAAACCAAAATATTTCAGATACCTTTTTTTTTATTTTTTCCCGTTATTTGGGTGCAAAATAAGGACAATAACAGAAAACCAAAATATTTAAATAACTTTTTTTTATTTTTTCCCGTTATTTGGGTGCAAAATAAGGACAAAAACAGAAAACCAAAATATTTCAAATAATTTTTTTTTCTTTTTTCCCGTTATTTGGGTGCAAAATAAGGACAAAAACAGAAAACCAAAATATTTCAGATAACCTTTTTTTTATTTTTTCCCGTTATTTGGGTCAATATAAGGACAAAAACAGAAAACCAAAATATTTCAGATAACTTTTTTTTTATTTTTTCCCGTTATTTGGGTGCAAAATTAGGACAAAAACAGAAACCCAAAATATTTCAAATAACTTTTTTTTTTTTTCCCGTTATTTGGGTGCAAAATAAGGACAAAAAGAGAAAACCATGATATTTCAAATAACTCTTTTTTAATTTTTTCCCGTTATTTGGGTGCAAAATAAGGACAAAAACAGAAAACCAAAATATTTTAAATTACTTTTTTTTTATTTTTGCCCGTTATTTGGGTGCAAAATAAGGACAAAAACAGAAAACCAAAATATTTCGGATAACCTTTTATTTCTTTTTTCCCGTTATTTATGTGCAAAATAAGGACAAAAACCGAAAACCAAAATATTTCAAATAACTTTTTTTTTCTTTTTTCCCGTTATTTGGGTGCAAAATAAGGACAAAAACAGAAAATCAAAATATTTCAAATACCTTTTTTTTATTTTTCCCCTTTATTTGGGTGCAAAATAAGCACAAAAACAGAAAACCAAAATATTTCAAATACCTTTTTTTTTATTTTTTCCCGTTATTTGGGTGCAAAATAAGGACAAAAACAGAAAACCAAAATATTTCAAATAACTTTTTTTTTATTTTTTCCCGTTATTTGGGTGCAAAATAAGGACAAAAACAGAAAACCAAAATATTTCAGAAAACTTTTTTTTTATTTTTTCCCGTTATTTGGGTGCAAAATAAGCACAAAAACAGAAAACCAAAATATTTCAAAAAACTTTTTTTTTATTTTTGCCCGTTATTTGGGTGCAAAATAAGGACAAAAATAGAAAACCAAAATATTTCGGATAACCTTTTTTTTCTCTTTTCCCGTTATTTGGGTGCAAAATAAGGATAAAAACAGAAAACCAAAATATTTCAGATAACCTTTTTTTTCTTTTTTCCCGTTATTTGGGTCAATATAAGGACAATACTCTGCCAAAGACGGTCCCAAGCCCGGTTGAAAAAAGAGGAGGGATGTGGAAATTGTAACCTGAATGGCCAAGAACAACGGCGTCTCAGGAAGTAGGGAAGAGGGTGAAGGCAGAATATAGTTGGATTCCCAGTATAACTGGGAGGACTCCAGCATATTCTGCACGGAGCTACTCTAACTGAAGCATTTTCCATAAGTGTCGAAGAGGAGAAAAATTCCGGCATTGATAACACTGTTTCCTCTGATACCAGCGCAATCCGCAAACGGAGGTTGGCGTTCGGCTAATAACCTAACCCATAAAAATAAACCTATTAGGAAAAGTCAAGATGAAGGCCTCGGATACAGAAACCAACATCAACATATACGAACCGGAAAACGAAAAAGGACTAACGATTGGAAACTCGCGACATGGAATGTGAGAACTTTATATAGTAGTGGTGGACTCAAAATGTTGTCAAAGCAGTTAGAAAAATATAACGTGGATATTACGGCGATACAGGAGGTAAGATGGACTGGGAATGGGCTTGTCCAAAACCGTGAATATGATTTTTACTACAGCTGTCACGATCAACATCATACATTCGGCACTGCCTTCCTGGTTCGCAAAACAATGAAACATCTGGTAATTGGTTTTAAGGCAGTCAGCCCAAGAATGTGTATTATTAGATTAAAGGGTAGATTTTTCAATGTTACTGTAGTTAACGTCCACGCACCTACTGAGGATAAAGAAGATGATGTTAAAGATGAATTTTATGATGAATTAGAGAAAGTTTACGATGAGTGCCCTGCGAATGATATTAAGATTGTTGTAGGTGACATGAATGCGAAGATAGGAAAGGAGGAAATATACCACAGCCACATAGGCAAGTTTAGCTTGCATGATATTTCAAACGACAATGGTACCAGAGTAGTTAATTTTGCAGCATCAAAAAGTATGGTAGTTGGAAGCACTTTATTTAATCGTAAGGATATTCATAAGATGACATGGGTATCTCCGGATGGATCAACAAGAAATCAGATCGATCACATTCTTATTGATTCTCGACACGTATCCGATCTTATAAACGTCAGGACATTTAGAGGTGCAAATGTAGATTCTGACCATTACTTAGTAATTTCAACTATCAGAGCGAGAATAGCAAATGCCAAAAAAACCTACGGCTCTAGGCAACAACAAATCAACGTTGATGCTTTGAAAGATCCAGTTAAAGCTCGTAACTTTGAAGCATTTGTAAGTGAAAAACTACAGGTACTTGAAAACAACGATGACGTACCTCCTGAAGAAAGATGGGACATCTGTAAAAATGCTCTGGTGAATGGGGCAGAAAGTATTCTAGGTCATAAAAGAAGAGTCAGATTTAGTGGCTGGTTTGACGAAGATTGCAAAGCTGCCACGGAGAAGAAAAACGAAGCATACCTAGTAATGCAGCAAAGACATAGAACTCGAGCAGTATCAGAAGACTACAAAAAACGTAGAAAGGAGGAAAAGCGCATACATAGAGTTAAGAAACGAAACTATGAAAAGAAACTAATGGAGGAGCTAGAAATATTAAAAAACCAAAATGAAACCAGAAAATTCTACAGTAAAGTTAACTATATGAGAAGAGAATTTAAGCCACGTGTATCTTTGTGTAAAGATAAATTAGGCAACATCATAAGTGAACCGTCGAAAGTACTTGATAGGTGGGTTGAGCATTTCAATGAGCTGCTGAACGGAGATGGCAGTAATGTGGAAGAACTGGCGGAGACACCTTATTTAAATTTGTTGCAACAGGATCCACCCTCACTGGAGGAAGTAAAGGAAGCTATATTTAAAATGAAAAACAATAAATCACCGGGTAGTGATAGATTATGCTCGGAATTATTTAAGCACGGTGGAGATCAGTTAGCTAATGAACTACATAAAATTATTACTGGTATATGGACAATTGAAAGATTACCTGCTGAATGGAATGAAGGGGTAATATGTCCATTACATAAGAAAGGAGATGTTCTAGAATGTGAAAATTATAGGGGTATAACGTTGCTGAACACCGCGTACAAAATTTTTGCTAAGATTTTATATGATAAGCTACTGCCATTTGTGGAAAATAATTTGGGTGAATATCAAAGTGGATTTCGACCCGATAGATCAACTATTGATCAGATATTCTCAGTCAGGCAGATTTTAGAAAAGACATCGGAATATAGCATTGACACATTTCATATGTTTATCGATTTTCACACTGCATATGATAGGGTTATCAGAGTACGCTTATACGAGGCATTAGCAGAGTTTGGTATTCCTGAAAAATTAATTAATCTTATAAAAGCTACACTTGCCAATGTAAAATGTTCGATAAAAATACAAAATGAACTGTCAAAGAAGTTTTCGACCCAAAATGGTCTTCGACAAGGTGATGCATTAGCTTGTATGCTTTTTAATATTGCGTTAGAAAAAGTTGTAAGAAGCTCTGGAGTAAACACAACTGGAACAATTTTCAATAAGTCGGTACAACTACTGGGATATGCTGATGACATAGACATCGTAGGAAGATCAGTATCAGCTGCTAGGGAAGCCTTCGTTAGTATAGAAAGATCGGCAAAAAAGATGGGTTTAAAAATCAACGAAGGCAAAACAAAGTGTATGTCAGTGTCCACATCGAACGCCAGACGAAGAAATCTAGGACAAAATTTAACCATTGGTGACCTTAATCTGGAAATAGTGGAAAAATTCATATATTTAGGTTCCTCAGTAAACAACCAGAACAGCATAACGGATGAGGTGAAGAGGCGAATTATTTTAGCCAACCGATGTTATTTTGGCCTGAGAAAGCAACTGAGTTCCTGTGCACTATCGCGGCTGTCTAAAATTATACTGTATAAAGCGTTAATTCTGCCGGTTCTAACATACGCTTCGGAGACCTGGTCTATTAGTAAAACTAATGAAAATATGTTAGGATCGTTTGAGAGAAAAATTTTGCGTAAGATTTTTGGTCCAGTGTGTATTGATGGTACATGGAGAGTACGATACAATAATGAGCTGTATAACATCTATAAAGAAGCTGACGTTGTTACTACTATAAAGTTAAAAAGGCTTCAATACGCTGGACATATTGGTCGAATGTCAGAAGACCGAACGGTTAAAAGGATTTTTAGAGTTATCCCAGAAGGGTCGAGAAGAGCTGGTAGACCGAAGTTACGATGGAGAGACGGAGTCGGCAAAGACGCGAGAAAACTTGGTGCTGCGAACTGGCTAACAGCAGCGGAGGATAGAAGTAATTGGAGGAGTATTCTTGACAAGGCCAGGACCCGTCCCGGGTTGTTGAGCCACAGATGATGATGATGATAAGGACAAAAACAGAAAACCAAAATATTTCAGATAACTTTTTTTTTATTTTTTCCCGTTATTTGGTTGCAAAATAAGGACAAAAACAGAAAACCAAAATATTTAAATAACTTTTTTTTATTTTTTCCCGTTATTTGGGTGCAAAATAAGGACAAAAACAGAAAACCAAAATATTTCAAATAATTTTTTTTTCTTTTTTCCCGTTATTTGGGTGCAAAATAAGGACAAAAACAGAAAACCAAAATATTCCAGATAACCTTTTTTTTATTTTTTCCCGTTATTTGGGTCAATATAAGGACAAAAACAGAAAACCAAAATATTTCAGATAACTTTTTTTTAATTTTTTCCCGTTATTTGGGTGCAAAATAAGGACAAAAACAGAAACCCAAAATATTTCAAATAACTTTTTTTTTATTTTTTCCCGTTATTTGGGTGCAAAATAAGGACAAAAACAGAAAACCAAAATATTTCGGATAACCTTTTTTTTCTTTTTTCCCGTTATTTGGGTGCAAAATAAGGACAAAAACCGAAAACCAAAATATTTCAAATAACTTTTTTTTCTTTTTTCCCGTTATTTGGGTGCAAAATAAGGACAAAAACAGAAAACCAAAATATTTCAAATAACTTTTGTTTTATTTTTTGCCGTTATTTGGGTGCAAAATAAGGACAAAAACAGAAAACCAAAATATTTCAGATAACTTTTTTTTTCTTTTTTCCCGTTATTTGGGTGCAAAATAAGGACAAAAACAGAAAACCAAAATATTTCGGATAACCTTTTTTTTCTTTTTTCCCGTTATTTGGGTGCAAATTAAGGACAAAAACCGAAAACCAAAATATTTCAAATAACTTTTTTTTCTTTTTTCCCGTTATTTGGGTGCAAAATAAGGACAAAAACAGGAAACCAAAATATTTCAAATAACTTTTGTTTTATTTTTTGCCGTTATTTGGGTGCAAAATAAGGACAAAAACAGAAAACCAAAATATTTCAGATAACTTTTTTTTTCTTTTTTCCCGTTATTTGGGTGCAAAATAAGGACAAAAACAGAAAACCAAAATATTTCAAATAACTTTTTTTTTCTTTTTCCCGTTATTTGGGTGCAAAATAAGGACAAAAACAGAAAACCAAAATATTTCAGAAAACTTTTTTTTTAAATTTTCCCATTATTTGGGTGCAAAATAAGCACAAAAACAGAAAACCAAAATATTTCAAATACCTTTTTTTTATTTTTTCCCGTTATTTGGGTGCAAAATAAGCACAAAAACAGAAAACCAAAATATTTCAAATACCTTTTTTTTTTTATTTTTTCCCGTTATTTGGGTGCAAAATAAGGACAAAAACAGAAAACCAAAATATTTCAAATAACTTTTTTTTTATTTTTTCCCGTTATTTGGGTGCAAAATAAGGACAAAAACAGAAAACCAAAATATTTCAGAAAACTTTATTTTTATTTTTTCCCATTATTTGGGTGCAAAATAAGCACAAAAACAGAAAACCAAAATATTTCAAATACCTTTTTTTTTATTTTTTCCCGTTATTTGGGTGCAAAATAAGCACAAAAACAGAAAACCAAAATATTTCAAATAACTTTTTTTTTATTTTTTCCCGTTATTTGGGTGCAAAATAAGGACAAAAACAGAAAACCAAAATATTTCAAATAACTTTTTTTTGATTTTTGCCCGTTATTTGGGTGCAAAATAACGAAAAAAACAGAAAACCAAAATATTTCAAATAACTTTTTTTTATTTTTTCCCGTTATTTGGGTGCAAAATAAGGACAAAAACAGAAAACCAAAATATTTCAATTAATTTTTTTTCATTTTTTCCCGATATTTGGGTGCAAAGTAAGGACAAAAACAGAAAACCAAAATATTTCAAATAACTTTTTTTTTATTTTTGCCCGTTATTTCGGTGCAAAATAAGGACAAAAACAGAAAACCAAAATATTTCAAATAACTTTTTTTTTATTTTTTCCCGTTATTTGGGTGCAAAATAAGGACAAAAACAGAAAACCAAAATATTTCAAATAACTTTTTTTTTATTTTTTCCCGTTATTTAGGTGCAAAATAAGGACAAAAACAGAAAACCAAAATATTTCAAATAAGTTTTTTTTTATTTTTTCCCGTTATTTGGGTGCAAAATAAGGACAAAAACAGAAAACCGAAATATTTCAAATAACTTTTATTTCCCCCGTTATTAGGAAAACCAAAATATTTCAAATAACAGAAAACCAAAATATTTCAAATAACTTTTTTTTTATTTTTTCCCGTTATTTGGGTGCAAAATAAGGACAAAAACAGAAAAGCAAAATATTTTAGATAACCTCTTTTTTCTTTTTTCCCGTTATTTGGGTGCAAAAAAAGGACAAAAACAGAAAACCAAAATATTTCAAATAACTTTTTTTTTCTTTGTTCCCGTTATTTGGGTGCAAAATAAGGACAAAAACAGAAAACCAAAATATTTCAGATAACCTTTTTTTTCTTTTTTCCCGTTATTTGGGTAAATATAAGGACAAAAACAGAAAACCAAAATATTTCAGATAACCTTTTTTTTGATTTTTGCCCGTTATTTGGGTGCAAAATAAGGAAAAAAACAGAAAACCAAAATATTTCAAATAACTTTTTTTTATTTTTTCCCGTTATTTGGGTGCAAAATAAGGACAAAAACAGAAAACCAAAATATTTCAATTAATTTTTTTTCATTTTTTCCCGATATTTGGGTGCAAAATAAGGACAAAAACAGAAAACCAAAATATTTCAAATAACTTTTTTTTTATTTTTGCCCGTTATTTCGGTGCAAAATAAGGACAAAAACAGAAAACCAAAATATTTCAAATAACTTTTTTTTTATTTTTTCCCGTTATTTGGGTGCAAAATAAGGACAAAAACATAAAACCAAAATATTTCAAATAACTTTTTTTTTATTTTTTCCCGTTATTTGGGTGCAAAATAAGGACAAAAACAGAAAACCAAAATATTTCAAATAAGTTTTTTTTTATTTTTTCCCGTTATTTGGGTGCAAAATAAGGACAAAAACAGAAAACCGAAATATTTCAAATAACTTTTTTTTCCCCGTTATTTGGGTGCAAAATAAGGATAAAAATAGAAAACCAAAATATTTGAAATAACTTTTTTTTTATTTTCTCCCGTTATTTGGGTGCAAAATAAGGACAAAAACAGAAAACCAAAATATTTCAAATAAGTTTTTTTTTTATTTTTTCCCGTTATTTGGGTGCAAAATAAGGACAAAAACAGAAAAGCAAAATATTTCAGATAACCTTTTTTTTCTTTTTTCCCGTTATTTGGGTGCAAAATAAGGACAAAAACAGAAAACCAAAATATTTCGAATAACTTTTTTTTTCTTTTTTCCCGTTATTTGGGTGCAAAATAAGGACAAAAACAGAAAACCAAAATATTTCAGATAACCTTTTTTTCTTTTTTCCCGTTATTTGGGTCAATATAAGGACAAAAACAGAAAACCAAAATATTTCAAAAAAATTTTTTTTTATTTTTTCCCGTTATTTGGGTGCAAAATAAGGACAAAAACAGAAAACCAAAATATTTCAGATAACTTTTTTTTCTTTTTTCCCGTTATTTGGGTGCAAAATAAGGACAAATACAAAAACCCAAAATATTTCAAATAACTTTTTTTTAATTTTTTCCCGTTATTTGGGTGCAAAATCAAAAACAGAAAACCAAAATATTTCAAATAACTTTTTTTTATTTTTTCCCGTTATTTGGGTGCAAAATAAGGACAAAAACAGAAAACCAAAATATTTCAAAAAACTTTTTTTTTATTTTTGGGTGCAAAATAAGGACAAAAATAGAAAACCAAAATATTTCAGATAACCTTTTTTTTCTTTTTTCCCGTTATTTGGGTCAATATAAGGACAAAAACAGAAAACCAAATTATTTCAGATAATTTTTTTTTTATTTTTTCCCGTTATTTGGGTGCAAAATAAGGACAAAAACAGAAAACCAATATATTTAAATAACTTTTTTTTATTTTTTCCCGTTATTTGGGTGCAAAATAAGGACAAAAACAGAAAACCAAAATATTTCAAATAATTTTTTTTTCTTTTTTCCCGTTATTTCGGTGCAAAATAAGGACAAAAACAGAAAACCAAAATATTTCAGATAACCTTTTTTTTATTTTTTCCCGTTATTTGGGTCAATATAAGGACAAAAACAGAAAACCAAAATATTTCAGATAACTTTTTGTTTATTTTTTCCCGTCATTTGGGTGCAAAATAAGGACAAAAACAGAAACCCAAAATATTTCAAATAACTTTTTTTTTATTTTTTCCCGTTATTTGGGTGCAAAATAAGGACAAAAACAGAAAACCATGATATTTCAAATAACTCTTTTTTAATTTTTTCTCGTTATTTGGGTGCAAAATAAGGACAAAAACAGAAAACCAAAATATTTTAAATAACTTTTTTTTTATTTTTGCCCGTTATTTGGGTGCAAAATAAGGACAAAAACAGAAAACCAAAATATTTCGGATAACCTTTTTTTTCTTTTTTCCCGTTATTTATGTGCCAAATAAGGACAAAAACCGAAAACCAAAAATATTTCAAATAACTTTTTTTTTCTTTTTTCCCGTTATTTGGGTGCAAAATAAGGACAAAAACAGAAAACCAAAATATTTCAAATAACTTTTTGTTTATTTTTTCCCGTCATTTGGGTGCAAAATAAGGACAAAAACAGAAAACCAAAATATTTCAAATAACTTTTTTTTTCTTTTTTCTCGTTATTTGGGTGCAAAATAAGGACAAAAACAGAAAACCAAAATATTTCAGAAAACTTTTTTTTTTATTTTTTCCCATTATTTGGGTGCAAAATAAGCACAAAAACAGAAAATCAAAATATTTCAAATACCTTTTTTTTATTTTTTCCCGTTATTTGGGTGCAAAATAAGCACAAAAACAGAAAACCAAAATATTTCAAATACCTTTTTTTTTTATTTTTTCCCGTTATTTGGGTGCAAAATAAGGACAAAAACAGAAAACCAAAATATTTCAAATAACTTTTTTTTAATTTTTTCCCGTTATTTGGGTGCAAAATAAGCACAAAAACAGAAAACCAAAATATTTCAAATACCTTTTTTTTTATTTTTTCCCGTTATTTGGGTGCAAAATAAGCACAAAAACAGAAAACCAAAATATTTCAAAAAACTTTTTTTTTATTTTTGCCCGTTATTTGGGTGCAAAATAAGGACAAAAATAGAAAACCAAAATATTTCGGATAACCTTTTTTTTCTTTTTTCCCGTTATTTGGGTGCAAAATAAGGATAAAAACAGAAAACCAAAATATTTCAGATAACTTTTTTTTTCTTTTTTCCCGTTATTTGGGTCAATATAAGGACAAAAACAGAAAACCAAAATATTTCAGATAACTTTTATTTTATTTTTTCCCGTTATTTGGGTGCAAAATAAGGACAAAAACAGAAAACCAAAATATTTAAAAAACTTTTTTTTATTTTTTCCCGTTATTTGGGTGCAAAATAAGGACAAAAACAGAAAACCAAAATATTTCAAATAATTTTTTTTTCTTTTTTCCCGTTATTTGGGTGCAAAATAAGGACAAAAACAGAAAACCAAAATATTTTAAATAACTTTTTTTTTATTTTTGCCAGTTATTTGGGTGCAAAATAAGGACCAAAACAGAAAACCAAAATATTTCGGATAACCTTTTTTTTCTTTTTTCCCGTTATTTGGGTGCAAAATAAGGACAAAAACCGAAAACCAAAATATTTCAAATAACTTTTGTTTTATTTTTTGCCGTTATTTGGGTGCAAAATAAGGACAAAAACAGAAAACCAAAATATTTCAGATAACTTTTTTTTTCTTTTTTCCCGTTATTTGGGTGCAACATAAGGACAAAAACAGAAAACCAAAATATTTCAAATAACTTTTTTTTTCTTTTTCCCGTTATTTGGGTGCAAAATAAGGACAAAAACAGAAAACCAAAATATTTCAGAAAACTTTTTTTTTAAATTTTCCCATTATTTGGGTGCAAAATAAGCACAAAAACAGAAAACCAAAATATTTCAAATACCTTTTTTTTATTTATTTCCGTTATTTGGGTGCAAAATAAGCACAAAAACAGAAAACCAAAATATTTCAAATACCTTTTTTTTTTATTTTTTCCCGTTATATGGGTGCAAAATAAGGACAAAAACAGAAAACCAAAATATTTCAAATAACTTTTTTTTTTATTTTTTCCCGTAATTTGGGTGCAAAATAAGGACAAAAACAGAAAACCAAAATATTTCAGAAAACTTTATTTTTATTTTTTCCCATTATTTGGGTGCAAAATAAGCACAAAAACAGAAAACCAAAATATTTCAAATACCTTTTTTTTTACTTTTTCCCGTTATTTGGGTGCAAAATAAGCACAAAAACAGAAAACCAAAATATTTCAAATAACTTTTTTTTTATTTTTTCCCGTTATTTGGGTGCAAAATAAGGACAAAAACAGAAAACCAAAATATTTCAAATAACTTTTTTTTGATTTTTGCCCGTTATTTGGGTGCAAAATAAGGACAAAAACAGAAAACCAAAATATTTCAGAAAACTTTATTTTTATTTTTTCCCATTATTTGGGTGCAAAATAAGCACAAAAACAGAAAACCAAAATATTTCAAATACCTTTTTTTTTATTTTTTCCCGTTATTTGGGTGCAAAATAAGCACAAAAACAGAAAACCAAAATATTTCAAATAACTTTTTTTTTATTTTTTCCCGTTATTTGGGTGCAAAATAAGGACAAAAACAGAAAACCAAAATATTTCAAATAACTTTTTTTTGATTTTTGCCCGTTATTTGGGTGCAAAATAAGGAAAAAAACAGAAAACCAAAATATTTCAAATAACTTTTTTTTATTTTTTCCCGTTATTTGGGTGCAAAATAAGGACAAAAACAGAAAACCAAAATATTTCAATTAATTTTTTTTTCATTTTTTCCCGATATTTGGGTGCAAAATAAGGACAAAAACAGAAAACCAAAATATTTCAAATAACTTTTTTTTTATTTTTGCCCGTTATTTCGGTGCAAAATAAGGACAAAAACAGAAAACCAAAATATTTCAAATAACTTTTTTTTTATTTTTTCCCGTTATTTGGGTGCAAAATAAGGACAAAAACAGAAAAGCAAAATATTTTAGATAACCTCTTTTTTCTTTTTTCCCGTTATTTGGGTGCAAAAAAAGGACAAAAACAGAAAACCAAAATATTTCAAATAACTTTTTTTTTCTTTGTTCCCGTTATTTGGGTGCAAAATAAGGACAAAAACAGAAAACCAAAATATTTCAGATAACCTTTTTTTTCTTTTTTCCCGTTATTTGGGTAAATATAAGGACAAAAACAGAAAACCAAAATATTTCAGATAACCTTTTTTTGATTTTTGCCCGTTATTTGGGTGCAAAATAAGGAAAAAAACAGAAAACCAAAATATTTCAAATAACTTTTTTTTATTTTTTCCCGTTATTTGGGTGCAAAATAAGGACAAAAACAGAAAACCAAAATATTTCAATTAATTTTTTTTCATTTTTTCCCGATATTTGGGTGCAAAATAAGGACAAAAACAGAAAACCAAAATATTTCAAATAACTTTTTTTTTATTTTTGCCCGTTATTTCGGTGCAAAATAAGGACAAAAACAGAAAACCAAAATATTTCAAATAACTTTTTTTTTATTTTTGCCCGTTATTTGGGTGCAAAATAAGGACAAAAACAAAAAACCAAAATATTTCAAATAACTTTTTTTTTATTTTTTCCCGTTATTTGGGTGCAAAATAAGGACAAAAACAGAAAACCAAAATATTTCAAATAAGTTTTTTTTTATTTTTTCCCGTTATTTGGGTGCAAAATAAGGACACAAACAGAAAACCGAAATATTTCAAATAACTTTTTTTTCCCCCGTTATTTGGGTGCAAAATAAGGATAAAAATAGAAAACCAAAATATTTGAAATAACTTTTTTTTTATTTTCTCCCGTTATTTGGGTGCAAAATAAGGACAAAAACAGAAAACCAAAATATTTCAAATAAGTTTTTTTTTTATTTTTTCCCGTTATTTGGGTGCAAAATAAGGACAAAACAGAAAAGCAAAATATTTCAAATAACCTTTTTTTTCTTTTTTCCCGTTATTTGGGTCAATATAAGGACAAAAACAGAAAACCAAAATATTTCAAAAAAATTTTTTTTTATTTTTTCCCGTTATTTGGGTGCAAAATAAGGACAAAAACAGAAAACCAAAATATTTCAGATAACTTTTTTTTCTTTTTTCCCGTTATTTGGGTGCAAAATAAGGACAAATACAAAAACCCAAAATATTTCAAATAACTTTTTTTTAATTTTTTCCCGTTATTTGGGTGCAAAATCAAAAACAGAAAACCCAAATATTTCAAATAACTTTTTTTTATTTTTTCCCGTTATTTGGGTGCAAAATAAGGACAAAAACAGAAAACCAATATATTTAAATAACTTTTTTTTATTTTTTCCCATTATTTGGGTGCAAAATAAGGACAAAAACAGAAAACCCAAATATTTCAAATAACTTTTTTTTATTTTTTCCCGTTATTTGGGTGCAAAATAAGGACAAAAACAGAAAACCAATATATTTAAATAACTTTTTTTTATTTTTTCCCATTATTTGGGTGCAAAATAAGGACAAAAACAGAAAACCAAAATATTTCAAAAAACTTTTTTTTTATTTTTGGGTGCAAAATAAGGACAAAAATAGAAAACCAAAATATTTCAGATAACCTTTTTTTTCTTTTTTCCCGTTATTTGGGTGCAATATAAGGACAAAAACAGAAAACCAAAATATTTCAGATAACTTTTTTTTTATTTTTTCCCGTTATTTGGGTGCAAAATAAGGACAAAAACAGAAAACCAATATATTTAAATAACTTTTTTTTATTTTTTCCCATTATTTGGGTGCAAAATAAGGACAAAAACAGAAAACCAAAATATTTCAAATAATTTTTTTTTCTTTTTTCCCGTTATTTCGGTGCAAAATAAGGACAAAAACAGAAAACCAAAATATTTCAGATAAGCTTTTTTTTATTTTTTCCCGTTATTTGGGTCAATATAAGGACAAAAACAGAAAACCAAAATATTTCAGATAACTTTTTGTTTATTTTTTCCCGTTATTTGGGTGCAAAATAAGGACAAAAACAGAAACCCAAAATATTTCAAATAACATTTTTTTTATTTTTTCCCGTTATTTGGGTGCAAAATAAGGACAAAAACAGAAAACCATGATATTTCAAATAACTCTTTTTTAATTTTTTCTCGTTATTTGGGTGCAAAATAAGGACAAAAACAGAAAACCAAAATATTTTAAATAACTTTTTTTTTATTTTTGCCCGTTATTTGGGTGCAAAATAAGGACAAAAACAGAAAACCAAAATATTTCGGATAACCTTTTTTTTCATTTTTTCCGTTATTTATGTGCCAAATAAGGACAAAAACCGAAAACCAAAATATTTCAAATAACTTTTTTTTTCTTTTTTCCCGTTATTTGGGTGCAAAATAAGGACAAAAACAGAAAACCAAAATATTTCAAATAACTTTTTGTTTATTTTTTCCCGTCATTTGGGTGCAAAATAAGGACAAAAACAGAAAACCAAAATATTTCAAATAACTTTTTTTTTCTTTTTTCTCGTTATTTGGGTGCAAAATAAGCACAAAAACAGAAAACCAAAATATTTCAAAAAACTTTTTTTTTATTTTTGCCCGTTATTTGGGTGCAAAATAAGGACAAAAACAGAAAACCAAAATATTTCAAATAACTTTTTTTTTATTTTTGCCCGTTATTTCGGTGCAAAATAAGGACAAAAACAGAAAACCAAAATATTTCAAATAACTTTTTTTTTATTTTTTCCTGTTATTTGGGTGCAAAATAAGGACAAAAACAAAAAACCAAAATATTTCAAATAACTTTTTTTTTATTTTTTCCCGTTATTTGGGTGCAAAATAAGGACAAAAACAGAAAACCAAAATATTTCAAATAAGTTTTTTTTTATTTTTTCCCGTTATTTGGGTGCAAAATAAGGACACAAACAGAAAACCGAAATATTTCAAATAACTTTTTTTTCCCCCGTTATTTGGGTGCAAAATAAGGATAAAAATAGAAAACCAAAATATTTGAAATAACTTTTTTTTTATTTTCTCCCGTTATTTGGGTGCAAAATAAGGACAAAAACAGAAAACCAAAATATTTCAAATAAGTTTTTTTTTTATTTTTTCCCGTTATTTGGGTGCAAAATAAGGACAAAACAGAAAAGCAAAATATTTCAGATAACCTTTTTTTTCTTTTTTCCCGTTATTTGGGTGCAAAATAAGGACAAAAACAGAAAACCAAAATATTTCGAATAATTTTTTTTTCTTTTTCCCCGTTATTTGGGTGCAAAATAAGGACAAAAACAGAAAACCAAAATATTTCAGATAACCTTTTTTTCTTTTTTCCCGTTATTTGGGTCAATATAAGGACAAAAACAGAAAACCAAAATATTTCAAAAAATTTTTTTTTTATTTTTTCCCGTTATTTGGGTGCAAAATAAGGACAAAAACAGAAAACCAAAATATTTCAGATAACTTTTTTTTCTTTTTTCCCGTTATTTGGGTGCAAAATAAGGACAAATACAAAAACCCAAAATATTTCAAATAACTTTTTTTTAATTTTTTCCCGTTATTTGGGTGCAAAATAAGGACAAAAACAGAAAACCAAAATATTTCAAAAAACTTTTTTTTTATTTTTGGGTGCAAAATAAGGACAAAAATAGAAAACCAAAATATTTCAGATAACCTTTTTTTTCTTTTTTCCCGTTATTTGGGTCAATATAAAGACAAAAACAGAAAACCAAAATATTTCAGATAACTTTTTTTTTATTTTTTCCCGTTATTTGGGTGCAAAATAAGGACAAAAACAGAAAACCAATATATTTAAATAACTTTTTTTTATTTTTTCCCATTATTTGGGTGCAAAATAAGGACAAAAACAGAAAACCAAAATATTTCAAATAATTTTTTTTTCTTTTTTCCCGTTATTTCGGTGCAAAATAAGGACAAAAACAGAAAACCAAAATATTTCAGATAACCTTTTTTTTATTTTTGGGTGCAAAATAAGGACAAAAATAGAAAACCAAAATATTTCAGATAACCTTTTTTTTCTTTTTTCCCGTTATTTGGGTCAATATAAAGACAAAAACAGAAAACCAAAATATTTCAGATAACTTTTTTTTTATTTTTTCCCGTTATTTGGGTGCAAAATAAGGACAAAAACAGAAAACCAATATATTTAAATAACTTTTTTTTATTTTTTCCCATTATTTGGGTGCAAAATAAGGACAAAAACAGAAAACCAAAATATTTCAAATAATTTTTTTTTCTTTTTTCCCGTTATTTCGGTGCAAAATAAGGACAAAAACAGAAAACCAAAATATTTCAGATAACCTTTTTTTTATTTTTTCCCGTTATTTGGGTCAATATAAGGACAAAAACAGAAAACCAAAATATTTCAGATAACTTTTTGTTTATTTTTTCCCGTTATTTGGGTGCAAAATAAGGACAAAAACAGAAACCCAAAATATTTCAAATAACATTTTTTTTATTTTTTTCCGTTATTTGGGTGCAAAATAAGGACAAAAACAGAAAACCATGATATTTCAAATAACTCTTTTTTAATTTTTTCTCGTTATTTGGGTGCAAAATAAGGACAAAAACAGAAAACCAAAATATTTTAAATAACTTTTTTTTTATTTTTGCCCGTTATTTGGGTGCAAAATAAGGACAAAAACAGAAAACCAAAATATTTCGGATAACCTTTTTTTTCTTTTTTTCCGTTATTTATGTGCCAAATAAGGACAAAAACCGAAAACCAAAATATTTCAAATAACTTTTTTTTTCTTTTTTCCCGTTATTTGGGTGCAAAATAAGGACAAAAACAGAAAACCAAAATATTTCAAATAACTTTTTGTTTATTTTTTCCCGTCATTTGGGTGCAAAATAAGGACAAAAACAGAAAACCAAAATATTTCAAATAACTTTTTTTTTCTTTTTTCTCGTTATTTGGGTGCAAAATAAGGACAAAAACAGAAAACCAAAATATTTCAGAAAACTTTTTTTTTTATTTTTTCCCATTATTTGGGTGCAAAATAAGCACAAAAACAGAAAATCAAAATATTTCAAATACCTTTTTTTTATTTTTTCCCGTTATTTGGGTGCAAAATAAGCACAAAAACAGAAAACCAAAATATTTCAAATACCTTTTTTTTTATTTTTTCCCGTTATTTGGGTGCAAAATAAGCACAAAAACAGAAAACCAAAATATTTCAAAAAACTTTTTTTTTATTTTTGCCCGTTATTTGGGTGCAAAATAAGGACAAAAATAGAAAACCAAAATATTTCGGATAACCTTTTTTTTCTTTTTTCCCGTTATTTGGGTGCAAAATAAGGATAAAAACAGAAAACCAAAATATTTCAGATAACCTTTTTTTTCTTTTTTCCCGTTATTTGGGTCAATATAAGGACAAAAACAGAAAACCAAAATATTTCAGATAACTTTTTTTTTATTTTTTCCCGTTATTTGGGTGCAAAATAAGGACAAAAACAGAAAACCAAAATATTTAAAAAACTTTTTTTTATTTTTTCCCGTTATTTGGGTGCAAAATAAGGACAAAAACAGAAAACCAAAATATTTCAAATAATTTTTTTTCTTTTTTCCCGTTATTTGGGTGCAAAATAAGGACAAAAACAGAAAACCAAAATATTTTAAATAACTTTTTTTTTATTTTTGCCAGTTATTTGGGTGCAAAATAAGGACAAAAACAGAAAACCAAAATATTTCGGATAACCTTTTTTTTCTTTTTTCCCGTTATTTGGGTGCAAAATAAGGACAAAAACCGAAAACCAAAATATTTCAAATAACTTTTTTTTTCTTTTTTCCCGTTATTTGGGTGCAAAATAAGGACAAAAACAGAAAACCAAAATATTTCAAATAACTTTTGTTTTATTTTTTGCCGTTATTTGGGTGCAAAATAAGGACAAAAACAGAAAACCAAAATATTTCAGATAACTTTTTTTTTCTTTTATCTCGTTATTTGGGTGCAACATAAGGACAAAAAACGAAAACCAAAATATTTCAAATAACTTTTTTTTTCTTTTTTCCCGTTATTTGGGTGCAAAATAAGGACAAAAACAGAAAACCAAAATATTTCAGAAAACTTTTTTTTAAATTTTCCCATTATTTGGGTGCAAAATAAGCACAAAAACAGAAAACCAAAATATTTCAAATACCTTTTTTTTATTTATTTCCGTTATTTGGGTGCAAAATAAGCACAAAAACAGAAAACCAAAATATTTCAAATACCTTTTTTTTTTATTTTTTCCCGTTATTTGGGTGCAAAATAAGGACAAAAACAGAAAACCAAAATATTTCAAATAACTTTTTTTTATTTTTTCCCGTAATTTGGGTGCAAAATAAGGACAAAAACAGAAAACCAAAATATTTCAGAAAACTTTATTTTTATTTTTTCCCATTATTTGGGTGCAAAATAAGCACAAAAACAGAAAACCAAAATATTTCAAATACCTTTTTTTTATTTTTTCCCGTTATTTGGGTGCAAAATAAGCACAAAAACAGAAAACCAAAATATTTCAAATAACTTTTTTTTTATTTTTTCCCGTTATTTGGGTGCAAAATAAGGACAAAAACAGAAACCAAAATATTTCAAATAACTTTTTTTTGATTTTTGCCGTTATTTGGGTGCAAAATAAGGAAAAAAACAGAAAACAAAAATATTTCAGATAACTTTTTTTTCTTTTTTCTCGTTATTTGGGTGCAAAATAAGGACAAAAACAGCAAAACAAAATATTTCAGATAATTTTTTTAAAATTTTTTCTCGTTATTTGGGTGCAAAATAAGGACAAAAACAGAAAACTAAAATATTTCAGGTAACTTTTTTTTTAGTTTTTCCCGTTATTTGGCTGCAAAATAAGGACAAAAACAGAAAACCAAAATATTTCAAATAACTTTTTGTTATTTTTTCCCGTTATTTGGGAGCAAAATAAGGACAAGAACAGAAAACCAAAATATTTCAGATAACTTTTTTTTTATTTTTTTCCCGTTATTTGGGTGCAAAATAAGGACAAAAACAGAAAACCAAAATATTTCAAATAACTTTTTTTTTATTTTTTCCCGTTATTTGGGTGCAAAATAAGGACAAAAACAGAAAACCAAAATATTTCAGAAAACTTTTTTTTATTTTTTCCCATTATTTGGGTGCAAAATAAGCACAAAAATAGAAAACCAAAATATTTCAAATACCTTTTTTTTTATTTTTTCCCGTTATTTGGGTGCAAAATAAGCACAAAAACAGAAAACCAAAATATTTTAAATAACTTTTTTTTAATTTTTGCCCGTTATTTGTGTGCAAAATAAGGACAAAAACAGAAAACCAAAATATTTCAGATAACCTTTTTTTTCTTTTTTCCCGTTATTTGGGTTAATATAAGGACAAAAACAGAAAACCAAAATATTTCAGATAACTTATTTTTTATTTTTTCCCGTTATTTGGATGCAAAATAAGGACAAAAACAGAAAACCAAAATATTTCAAATAACTTTTTTTTTCTTTTTTCGCGTTATTTGGGTGCAAAATAAGGACGAAAACAGAAACCCAAAATATTTCAAATAACTTTTTTTTATTTTTGCCCGTTATTTGGGTGCAAAATAAGGACAGAAACAGAAAACCAAAATATTTCAGATAACTTTTTTTTCCTTTTTTCCCGTTATTTGGGTGCAAAATAAGGACAAAAACAGAAAACCAAAATATTTCAAATAACCTTTTTTTCTTTTTTCCCGTTATTTGGGTGCAAAATAAGGACAAAAACAGAAAACCAAAATATTTCAGATAACCTTTTTTTCTTTTTTCCCGTTATTTGGGTCAATTTAAGGACAAAAACAGAAAACCAAAATATTTCAGATAACTTTTTTTTTATTTTTTCCCGTTATTTGGGTGCAAAATAAGGACAAAAACCGAAAAACAAAATATTTCAAATAACTTTTTTTTTCTTTTTTCCCGTTATTTGGGTGCAAAATAAGGACAAAACAGAAAACCAAAATATTTCAAATAACTTTTGTTTTATTTTTTCCCGTTATTTGGGTGCAAAATAAGGACAAAAACAGAAAACCAAAATATTTCAGATAACTTTTTTTTCTTTTTTCCCGTTATTTGGGTGCAAAATAAGGACAAAAACAGAAAACCAAAATATTTCAAATAACTTTTTTTTTCTTTTTTCCCGTTATTTGGGTGCAAAATAAGGAAAAAAACAGAAAACAAAAATATTTCAGATAACTTTTTTTTTTTTTTTCTCGTTATTTGGGTGCAAAATAAGGACAAAAACAGCAAAACATAATATTTCAGATATTTTTTTTAAAAATTTTTTCTCGTTATTTGGGTGCAAAATAAGGACAAAAATAGAAAACTAAAATATTTCAGATAACTTTTTTTTTATATTTTCCCGTTATTTGGGTGCAAAATAAGGACAAAAACAGAAAACCAAAATATTTCAAATAACTTTTTGTTATTTTTTCCCGTTATTTGGGAGCAAAATAAGGACAAACACAGAAAACCAAAATATTTCAGATAACTTTTTTTTTATTTTTTCCCGTTATTTGGGTGCAAAATAAGGACAAAAACAGAAAACCAAAATATTTCAAATAACTTTTTTTTTAATTTTTCCCGTTATTTGGGTGCAAAATAAGGACAAAAACAGAAAACCAAAATATTTCAGAAAACTTTTTTTTTATTTTTTCCCATTATTTGGGTGCAAAATAAGCACAAAAATAGAAAACCAAAATATTTCAAATACCTTTTTTTTTATTTTTTCCCGTTATTTGGGTGCAAAATAAGGACAAAAAAAAAGAAAACCAAAATATTTCAAATAACTTTTTTTTTTATTTTTGCCCGTTATTTGGGTGCAAAATAAGGATAAAAACAGAAAACCAAAATATTTCAGATAACCTTTTTTTTCTTTTTTCCCGTTATTTGGGTGCAAAATAAGGACAAAAACAGCAAAACATAATATTTCAGATATTTTTTTTAAAAATTTTTTCTCGTTATTTGGGTGCAAAATAAGGACAAAAACAGAAAACTAAAATATTTCAGATAACTTTTTTTAAATTTTTTCGCGTTATTTGGCTGCAAAATAAGGACAAAAACAGAAAACCAAAATATTTCAAATAACTTTTTGTTATTTTTTCCCGTTATTTGGGAGCAAAATAAGGACAAGAACAGAAAACCAAAATATTTCAGATAACTTTTTTTTTATTTTTTCCCGTTATTTGGGTGCAAAATAAGGACAAAACAGAAAACCAAAATATTTCAAATAACTTTTGTTTTATTTTTTCCCGTTATTTGGGTGCAAAATAAGGACAAAAACAGAAAACCAAAATATTTCAGATAACTTTTTTTTCTTTTTTCCCGTTATTTGGGTGCAAAATAAGGACAAAAACAGAAAACCAAAATATTTCAAATAACTTTTTTTTTCTTTTTTCCCGTTATTTGGGTGCAAAATAAGGAAAAAAACAGAAAACAAAAATATTTCAGATAACTTTTTTTTCTTTTTTCTCGTTATTTGGGTGCAAAATAAGGACAAAAACAGCAAAACATAATATTTCAGATATTTTTTTTAAAAATTTTTTCTCGTTATTTGGGTGCAAAATAAGGACAAAAACAGAAAACTAAAATATTTCAGATAACTTTTTTTTAATTTTTTCCCGTTATTTGGCTGCAAAATAAGGACAAAAACAGAAAACCAAAATATTTCAAATAACTTTTTGTTATTTTTTCCCGTTATTTGGGAGCAAAATAAGGACAAGAACAGAAAACCAAAATATTTCAGATAACTTTTTTTTTATTTTTTGCCGTTATTTGGGTGCAAAATAAGGACAAAAACAGAAAACCAAATTATTTCAAATAACTTTTTTTTTATTTTTTCCCGTTATTTGGGTGCAAAATAAGGACAAAAACAGAAAACCAAAATATTTCATAAAACTTTTTTTTTATTTTTTCCCATTATTTGGGTGCAAAATAAGCACAAAAATAGAAAACCAAAATATTTCAAATACCTTTTTTTTTATTTTTTCCCGTTATTTGGGTGCAAAATAAGCACAAAACAGAAAACCAAAATATTTCAAATAACTTTTTTTTTATTTTTTCCCGTTATTTGGGTGCAAAATAAGGACAAAAAAAAAGAAAACCAAAATATTTCAAATAACTTTTTTTTTTATTTTTGCCCGTTATTTGGGTGCAAAATAAGGACAAAAACAGAAAACCAAAATATTTCAGATAACCTTTTTTTTCTTTTTTCCCGTTATTTGGGTCAATATAAGGACAAAAACAGAAAACCAAAATATTTCAGATAACTTTTTTTTTATTTTTTCCCGTTATTTGGGTGCAAAATAAGGACAAAAACAGAAAACCAAAATATTCCAAATAACTTTTTTTTTCTTTTTTCGCGTTATTTGGGTGCAAAATAAGAACAAAAACAGAAAACCAAAATTTTTCAATTAAACTTTTTTTCTTTTTTCCCGTTATTTGGGTGCAAAATAAGGACAAAAACAGAAAACCAAAATATTTCAAATAACTCTTTTTTTATTTTTGCCCGTTATTTGGGTGCAAAATAAGGACAAAAACAGAAAACCAAAATATTTCAGATAATCTTTTTTTTCTTTTTTCCCGTTATTTGGGTCAATATAAGGACAAAAACAGAAAACCAAAATATTTCAAATAACTTTTTTTTTATGTTTGCCCGTTATTTGGGTGCAAAATAAGGACAAAAACAGAAAACCAAAATATTTCGGATAACCTTTTTTTTCTTTTTTCCCGTTATTTGGGTGCAAAATAAGGACAAAAACAGAAAACCAAAATATTTCAGATAACTTTTTTTTCTTTTTTCCCGTTATTTGGGTCAATATAAGGACAAAAACAGAAAACCAAAATATTTCAGAAAACTTTATTTATTTTTTCCCGTTATTTTGGTGCAAAATAAGGACGAAAACAGAAAACCAAAATATTTCAGATAACTTTTTTTTTTCCCGTTATTTGGGTGCAAAATAAATACAAAAACAGAAAACCAAAATATTTCATATAACTTTTTCTTTCTTTTTTCCCGTTAGTTGGGTGCAAAATAAGGACAAAAACAGAAAACCAAAATATTTCAAATAACTTTTTTTTTCTTTTTTCCCGTTATTTGGGTGCAAAATAAGGACAAAAACAGAAAACCAAAATATATCAAATAACTTTTTTTTTATTTTTTCCCGTTATTTGGTTGCAAAATAAGGACAAAAACAGAAAACCAATATATTTCAAATAACTTTTTTTTAATTTTTTCCCGTTATTTGGGTGCAAAATAAGGACAAAAATAGAAAACCAAAATATTTCAGATAAATTTTTTTTTATTTTTTCCCGTTATTTGGGTGCAAAATAAGGACAAAAACAGAAAACCAAATATTTCAGATAATTTTTTTTTATTTTTTCCCGTTATTTGGGTGCAAAATAAGGACAAAAACAGAAAACCAAAATATTTCAGATAACTTTTTTTTATTTTTTCCCGTTATTTGGGTGCAAAATAAGCACAAAAACAGAAAACCAAAATATTTCAAATAACTTTTTTTTTCTTTTTTCCCGTTATTTGGGTGCAAAATAAGGACAAAAAATTAAAACCAAAATATTTCAGTTAACTTTTTTTTTTATTTTTTCCCGTTATTTGGGTGCAAAATAAGGACAAAAATAGAAAACCAAAATATTTCAGATAAATTTTTTTTTATTTTTTCCCGTTATTTGGGTGCAAAATAAGGACAAAAACAGAAAACCAAAATATTTCAGATAATTTTTTTTAATTTTTTCCCGTTATTTGGGTGCAAAATAAGGACGAAAACAGAAAACCAAAATATTTCAGATAACTTTTTTTAAATTTTTTCCCGTTATTTGGGTGCAAAATAAGCACAAAAGCAGAAAACCAAAATATTTGAAAATAACTTTTTTTTTAATTTTTTCCCGTTATTTGGGTGCAAAATAAGGACGAAAACAGAAAACCAAAATATTTCAGATAACTTTTTTTTTATTTTTTCCCGTTATTTGGGTGCAAAATAAGCACAAAAACAGAAAACCAAAATATTTCAAATAACTTTTTTTTTATTTTTTCCCGTTATTTGGGTGCAAAATAAGGACAAAAACAGAAACTCAAAATATTTTAAATAACTTTTTTTTTATTTTTTCCCGTTAGTTGGGTGCAAAATAAGGACAAAAACAGAAAACCAAAATATTTCAAATAACTTTTTTTTATTTTTTCCCGTTATTTGGGTGCAAAATAAGGACAAAAACAGAAAACCAAAATATTTCAAATAACTTTTTTTTTATTTTTTCCCGTTATTTGGGTGCAAAATAAGGACTAAAACAGAAAACCAAAATTTTTCAAATAACTTTTTTTTTATTTTTTCCGATTATTTGGGTGCAAAATAAGGACAAAAACAGAAAACCAAAATATTTCAAATAACTTTTTTTTTATTTTTTCCCGTTATTTGGGTGCAAAATAAGGACAAAAACAGAAAACCAAAATATTTCAATTAATTTTTTTTTCATTTTTCCCCGATATTTGGGTGCAAAATAAGGACAAAAACAGAAAACCAAAATATTTCAAATAACTTTTTTTTATTTTTGCCCGTTATTTCGGTGCAAAATAAGGACAAAAACAGAAAACCAAAATATTTCAAATAACTTTTTTTTTATTTTTTCCCGTTATTTGGGTGCAAAATAAGGACAAAAACAGAAAACCAAAATATGTCAAATAACTTTTTTTTCTTTTTTCCCGTTATTTGGGTGCAAAATAAGGACAAAAACAGAAAACCAAAATATTTCAGATAACCTTTTTTTTCTTTTTTCCCGTTATTGGGTCAATATAAGGACAAAAACAGAAAACCAAAATATTTCAGATAACTTTTTTTTTATTTTTTGCCGTTATTTGGGTGCAAAATAAGGACAAAAACAGAAAACCGAAATATTTCAAATAACTTTTTTTTCCCCCGTTATTTGGGTGCAAAATAGGGACAAAAATAGAAAACCAAAATATTTCAAATAACTTTTTTTTTATTTTTTCCCCTTATTTGGGTGCAAAATAAGGACAAAAACAGAAAACCAAAATATTTCCAATAAGTTTTTTTTTATTTTTTCCGTTATTTGGGTGCAAAATAAGGACAAAAACAGAAAACCAAAATATTTCAAATAACTTTTTCTCAATTTTTTCCCGTTATTTGGGTGCAAAATAAGGACAAAAACAGAAAAGCAAGATATTTCAGATAACCTTTTTTTTCTTTTTTCCCGTTATTTGGGTGCAAAATAAGGACAAAAACAGAAAACCAAATTATTTCGAATAACTTTTTTTTTCTTTTTTCGCGTTATTTGGGTGCAAAATAAGGACCAAAACAGAAAACCAAAATATTTCAGATAACCTTTTTTTCTTTTTTCCCGTTATTTGGGTCAATATAAGGACAAAAACAGAAAACCAAAATATTTCAGATAACTTTTTTTTTATTTTTTCCCGTTATTTGGGTGCAAAATAAGGACAAAAACAGAAAACCAAAATATTTCAAAAAACTTTTTTTTTCTCTTTTCCCGTTATTTGGGTGCAAAATAAGGACAAAAACAGAAACCCAAAATATTTCAAATAACTTTTTTTTAATTTTTTTCCCGTTATTTGGGTGCAAAATAAGGACAAAAACAGAAAACCAAAATAATTCAAATAACTTTTTTTTATTTTTTCCCTTTATTTGGGTGCAAAATAAGGACAAAAAAAGAAAACCAAAATATTTCAAAAAACTTTTTTTTTATTTTTGCCCGTTATTTGGTTGCAAAATAAAGACAAAAACAGAAAACCAAAATATTTCAGATAACTTTTTTTTTATTTTTTCCCGTTATTTGGGTGCAAAATAAGAACAAAAACAGAAAACCAAAATATTTCAGAAAATTTTTCTTTATTTTTTCCCGTTATTTGGGTGCAAAATAAGGACAAAAACAGAAAACCAATATATTTCAAATAACTTTTTTTTTAATTTTTTCTCATTATTTGGGTGCAAAATAAGGACAAAAACAGAAACCCAAAATATTTCAAATAACTTTTTTTTTCTTTTTTCCCGTTATTTGGGTGCAAAATAAGGACAAAAACATAAAATCAAAATATTTCAAATAATTTTTTTTTATTTTTTCCCGTTATTTGGGTGCAAAATAAGGACAAAATAGAAAACCAAAATATTTCAGATAACTTTATTTTTATTTTTTCCCGTTATTTGGGTCAATATAAGGACAAAAACAGAAAACCAAAATATTTCAGATAACTTTTTTTTTATTTTTTCCCGTTATTTGGGTGCAAAATAAGCACAAAAACAGAAAACCAAAATATTTCAAATAACTTTTTTTTTATTTTTTCCCGTTATTTTGGTGCAAAATAAGGACAAAAACAGAAAACCAAAATATTTCAAATAACTTTTTTTTTATTTTTTCCCGTTATTTGGGTGCAAAATAAGCACAAAAACAGAAAACCAAAATATTTCAAATAACTTTTTTTTTATTTTTTCCCGTTATTTGGGTGCAAAATAAGGACAAAAAACAGAAAACCAAAATATTTCAAATAACTTTTTTTTTATTTTTTCCCGTTATTTTGGTGCAAAATAAGGACAAAAACAGAAAACCAAAATATTTCAAATAACTTTTTTTTTATTTTTTCCCGTTATTTGGGTGCAAAATAAGCACAAAAACAGAAAACCAAAATATTTCAAATAACTTTTTTTTTTATTTTTTCCCGTTATTTGGGTGCAAAATAAGGACAAAAACAGAAACCCAAAATATTTCAAATAACTTTTTTTAAATTTTTTCCCGTTATTTGGGTGCAAAATAAGGACAAAAACAGAAAACCAAAATATTTCAAATAACTTATTTTTTATTTTTTCTCGTTATTTGGGTGCAAAATAAGGACAAAAACAGAAAACCAAAATATTTCAGATAACTTTTTTTTTATTTTTTCCCGTTATTTGGGTGCAAAATAAGGACAAAAACAGAAAAGCAAAATATTTCAGATAACTTTTTTTTCTTTTTTCCCGTTATTTGGGTGCAACATAAGGACAAAAACAGAAAACCAAAATATTTCAAATAACTTTTTTTTTTTTTTTTCCCGTTATTTGGGTCAATATAAGGACAAAAACAGAAAACCAAAATATTTCAAATAACTTTTTTTTTATTTTTTCCCGTTATTTGGGTGCAAAATAAGGACAAAAACAGAAAACCAAAATATTTGAAATAACTTTTTTTTTATTTTTTCCCGTTATTTGGGTGCAAAATAAGCACAAAACAGAAAACCAAAATATTTCAAATAACTTTTTTTTTTATTTTTTCCCGTTATTTGGGTGCAAAATAAGGACAAAAACAGAAACTCAAAATATTTTAAATAACTTTTTTTTTATTTTTTCCCGTTAGTTGGGTGCAAATAAGGACAAAAACAGAAAACCAAAATATTTCAAATAACTTTTTTTTATTTTTTCCCATATTTGGGTGCAAAATAAGGACAAAAACAGAAAACCAAAATATTTCAAATAACTTTTTTTTTTTATTTTTTCCCGTTATTTGGGTTGCAAAATAAGGACTAAAACAGAAAACCAAAATTTTTTCAAATAACTTTTTTTTTATTTTTTCCGATTATTTGGGTGCAAAATAAGGACAAAAACAGAAAACCAAAATATTTCAAATAACTTTTTTTTTATTTTTTCCCGTTATTTGCGTGCAAAATAAGGACAAAAACAGAAAACCAAAATATTTCAATTAATTTTTTTTTCATTTTTTCCCGATATTTCGGTGCAAAATAAGGACAAAAACAGAAAACCAAAATATTTCAAATAACTTTTTTTTTATTTTTTCCCGTTATTTGGGTGCAAAATAAGGACAAAAACAGAAAACCAAAATATTTCAAATAACTTTTTTTTTTATTTTTGCCCGTTATTTCGGTGCAAAATAAGGACAAAAACAGAAAACCAAAATATTTCAAATAACTTTTTGTTTATTTTTTCCCGTTATTTGGGTGCAAAATAAGGACAAAAACAGAAAACCAAAATATTTCAAATAACTTTTTTTTTCTTTTTTCCCGTTATTTGGGTGCAAAATAAGGACAAAAACAGAAAACCAAAATATTTCAGATAACCTTTTTTTTCTTTTTTCCCGTTATTTGGGTCAATATAAGGACAAAAACAGAAAACCAAAATATTTCAGATAACTTTTTTTTTATTTTTTCCCGTTATTTGGGTACAAAATAAGGACAAAAACAGAAAACCGAAATATTTCAAATAACTTTTTTTTCCCCCGGTATTTGGGTGCAAAATAGGGACAAAAATAGAAAACCAAAATATTTCAAATAACTTTTTTTTTATTTTTTCCCGTTATTTGGGTGCAAAATAAGGACAAAAACAGAAAACCAAAATATTTCAAATAAGTTTTTTTTTATTTTTTCCCGTTATTTGGGTGCAAAATAAGGACAAAAACAGAAAACCAAAATATTTCAAATAACTTTTTCTCTATTTTTTCCCGTTATTTGGGTGCAAAATAAGGACAAAAACAGAAAAGCAAAATATTTCAGATAACCTTTTTTTTCTTTTTTCCCGTTATTTGGGTGCAAAATAAGGACAAAAACAGAAAACCAAATTATTTCGAATAACTTTTTTTTTCTTTTTTCCCGTTATTTGGGTGCAAAATAAGGACCAAAACAGAAAACCAAAATATTTCAGATAACCTTTTTTTTCCTTTTTCCCGTTATTTGGGTCAATATAAGGACAAAAACAGAAAACCAAAATATTTCAGATAACTTTTTTTTTATTTTTTCCCGTTATTTGGGTGGAAAATAAGGACAAAAACAGAAAACCAAAATATTTCAAAAAACTTTTTTTTTCTTTTTTGGTTGCAAGATAAGGACAAAAACAGAAAACCAATATATTTCAAATAACTTTTTTTAAATTTTTTCCCGTTATTTGGGTGCAAAATAAGGACAAAAACAGAAAACCAAAATATTTCAGATAACTTTGTTTTTCTTTTTTCCCGTTATTTGGGTGCAAAATAAGGACAAAAATACAAAACCAAAATATTTCAGATAACTTTTTTTTTATTTTTTCCCGTTATTTGGGTGCAAAATAAGGACAAAAACAGAAAACCAAAATATTTCAGAAAATTTTTCTTTATTTTTTCCCGTTATTTGGGTGCAAAATAAGGACAAAAGCAGAAAACCAAAATATTTCCAATAATTTTTTCTTTATTTTTTCCCGTTATTTGGGTGCAAAATAAGGACAAAAACAGAAAACCAAAATATTTCAGATAACTTTTTTTTTTCTTTTTTCCCGTTATTTGGGTGCAAAATAAGGACAAAAACAGAAAACCAAAATATTTCAGAAAATTTTTCTTTATTTTTTCCCGTTATTTGGGTGCAAAATAAGGACAAAAGCAGAAAACCAAAATATTTCAAATAACTTTTTTTTAATTTTTTCTCATTATTTGGGTGCAAAATAAGGACAAAAACAGAAAAGCAAAATATTTCCAATAATTTTTTCTTTATTTTTTCCCGTTATTTGGGTGCAAAATAAGGACAAAAACAGAAAACCAAAATATTTCAGATAACTTTTTTTTTCTTTTTTCCCGTTATTTGGGTGCAAAATAAGGACAAAAACAGAAAACCAAAATATTTCAGAAAATTTTTCTTTATTTTTTCCCGTTATTTGGGTGCAAAATAAGGACAAAAGCAGAAAACCAAAATATTTCAAATAACTTTTTTTTAATTTTTTCTCATTATTTGGGTGCAAAATAAGGACAAAAACAGAAAAGCAAAATATTTCCAATAATTTTTTCTTTATTTTTTCCCGTTATTTGGGTGCAAAATAAGGACAAAAACAGAAAACCAAAATATTTCAGATAACTTTTTTTTTCTTTTTTCCCGTTATTTGGGTGCAAAATAAGGACAAAATAGAAAACCAAAATATTTCAGATAACTTTGTTTTTCTTTTTTCCCGTTATTTGGGTGCAAATAACGGGAAAAAATAAAAAATTAAGGTTCTAATATCCTTTTTCCTTTCAGCAAAAAGGATATTAGAACCTTAATAGGTCTGCTGACAGGCCACAGTCCTGTACGCTATCATCTAGAAAAAATGGTACTAGCTGAAGATAACAAATGTCGCCTCTGTCTATCTGACAAAGAGGATACAGAACATCTACTATGCTACTGTGAAGCAGCGGCACGTAGAAGATTAAATCATCTGGGAAAAGGCACCCTTACCCCAGATGAACTAGCCTATTCGGCTCCCGAAAACATATTAAGTTTCTTCAGATCTCTTAATATTGGTTAGGGAAAGGGGCAATAAATGCACAATAGATCTTTTTGGTCGCAGTGCTCTCTCGTGCTCCCCTCAACAAAAAAAAAAAAAAGGACAAAAACAGAAAACCAAAATATTTCAGATAATATTTTTTTATTTTTTCCCGTTATTTGGGTGCAAAATAAGGACAAAAACAGAAAACCAAAATATTTCAGATAACTTTTTTTTCTTTTTTCCCGTTATTTGGGTGCAAAATAAGGACAAAAACAGAAAACCAAAATATTTCATATAACTTTTTTTTTCTTTTTTCTCGTTATTTGGGTTGCAAAATAACGACAAAAACAGAAAACCAAAATATTTCAAATAACTTTTTTTTTATTTTTTCCCGTTATTTGGGTGCAAAATAAGGACAAAAACATAAAATCAAAATATTTCAAATAATTTTTTTTTATTTTTTCCCGTTATTTGGGTGCAAAATAAGGACAAAAACAGAAAACCAAAATATTTAAAACAATTTTTTTTTTCTTTTTTCCCGTTATTTGGGTCAATATAAGGACAAAAACAGAAAACCAAAATATTTCAGATAACTTTTTTTTTATTTTTTCCCGTTATTTGGGTGCAAAATAAGCACAAAAACAGAAAACCAAAATATTTCAAATAACTTTTTTTTTATTTTTTCCGGTTATTTGGGTGCAAAATAAGGACAAAAACAGAAAACCAAAATATTTCAAATAACTTTTTTTTTATTTTTTCCCGTTATTTGGGTGCAAAATAAGGACAAAAACAGAAAACCAAAATATTTCAAATAACTTTTTATTTATTTTTTCCCGTTATTTGGGTGCAAAATAAGGACAAAAACAGAAAACCAAAATATTTCAAATAACTTTTTTTTTATTTTTTCCCGTTATTTGGGTGCAAAATAAGGATAAAAACAGAAAACCAAAATATTTCAGATAACCTTTTTTTTCTTTTTTCCCGTTATTTGGGTCAATATAAGGACAAAAACAGAAAACCAAAATATTTCAGATAACTTTTTTTTTATTTTTTCCCGTTATTTGGGTGCAAAATAAGGACAAAAACAGAAAACCAAAATATTTAAATAACTTTTTTTTATTTTTTCCCGTTATTTGGGTGCAAAATAAGGACTAAAACAGAAAACCAAAATATTTCAAATAACTTTTTTTTTATTTTTTCCCGTTATTTGGGTGCAAAATAAGGACAAAAACAGAAAACCAAAATATTTAAATAACTTTTTTTTATTTTTTCCCGTTATTTGGGTGCAAAATAAGGACTAAAACAGAAAACCAAAATATTTCAAATAATTTTTTTTTATTTTTTACCGTTATTTGGGTGCAAAATAAGGACAAAAACAGAAACCCAAAATATTTCAAATAACTTTTTTTTTATTTTTTCCCGTTATTTGGGTGCAAAATAAGGACAAAAACAGAAAACCAAAATATTTAAATAACTTTTTTTTATTTTTTCCCGTTATTTGGGTGCAAAATAAGGACTAAAACAGAAAACCAAAATATTTCAAATAATTTTTTTTTCTTTTTTCCCGTTATTTGGGTGCAAAATAAGGACAAAAACAGAAAACCAAAACATTTCAGATAACCTTTTTTTTTATTTTTTCCCGTTATTTGGGTCAATATAAGGACAAAAACAGAAAACCAAAATATTTCAGATAACTTTTTTTTTATTTTTTACCGTTATTTGGGTGCAAAATAAGGACAAAAACAGAAACCCAAAATATTTCAAATAACTTTTTTTTTATTTTTTCCCGTTATTTGGGTGCAAAATAAGGACAAAAACAGAAAACCATGATATTTCAAATAACTTTTTTTTAATTTTTTCCCGTTATTTGGGTGCAAAATAAGGACAAAAACAGAAAACCAAAATATTTCGGATAACCTTTTTTTCTTTTTTCCCGTTATTTATGTGCAAAATAAGGACAAAAACCGAAAACCAAAATATTTCAAATAACTTTTTTTTTCTTTTTTCCCGTTATTTGGGTGCAAAATAAGGACAAAAACAGAAAACCAAAATATTTCAAATAACTTTTTGTTTATTTTTTCCCGTCATTTGGGTGCAAAATAAGGACAAAAACAGAAAACCAAAATATTTCAAATAACTTTTTTTTTCTTTTTTCCCGTCATTTGGGTGCAAAATAAGGACAAAAACAGAAAACCAAAATATTTCAAATAACTTTTTTTTTATTTTTTCCCGTTATTTTGGTGCAAAATAAGGACAAAAACATAAAATCAAAATATTTCAAATAATTTTTTTTTATTTTTTCCCGTTATTTGGGTGCAAAATAAGGACAAAAACAGAAAACCAAAATATTTAAAATAATTTTTTTTTTCTTTTTTCCCGTTATTTGGGTCAATATAAGGACAAAAACAGAAAACCAAAATATTTCAGATAACTTTTTATTTATTTTTTCCCGTCATGTGGGTGCAAAATAAGGACAAAAACAGAAAACCAAAATATTTCAAATAACTTTTTTTTTCTTTTTTCCCGTCATTTGGGTGCAAAATAAGGACAAAAACAGAAAACCAAAATATTTCAGAAAACTTTTTTTTTATTTTTTCCCATTATTTGGGTGCAAAATAAGCACAAAAACAGAAAACCAAAATATTTCAAATACCTTTTTTTTATTTTTTCCCGTTATTTGGGTGCAAAATAAGCACAAAAACAGAAAACCAAAATATTTCAAATAATTTTTTTTTTCTTTTTTCCCGTTATTTGGGTCAATATAAGGACAAAAACAGAAAACCAAAATATTTCAGATAACTTTTTATTTATTTTTTCCCGTTATTTGGGTGCAAAATAAGCACAAAAACAGAAAACCAAAATATTTAAAATAATTTTTTTTTTCTTTTTTCCCGTTATTTGGGTCAATATAAGGACAAAAACAGAAAACCAAAACATTTCAGATAACTTTTTTTTTATTTTTTCCCGTTATTTGGGTGCAAAATAAGCACAAAAACAGAAAACCAAAATATTTCAAATAACTTTTTTTTTATTTTTTCCCGTTATTTGGGTGCAAAATAAGGACAAAAACAGAAAACCAAAATATTTCAAATAACTTTTTTTTTATTTTTTCCCGTTATTTGGGTGCAAAATAAGCACAAAAACAGAAAACCAAAATATTTCAAATAACTTTTTTTTTATTTTTTCCCGTTATTTGGGTGCAAAATAAGGACAAAAACAGAAAACCAAAATATTTCAAATAACTTTTTTTTTATTTTTTCCCGTTATTTTGGTGCAAAATAAGGACAAAAACATAAAATCAAAATATTTCAAATAATTTTTTTTTATTTTTTCCCGTTATTTGGGTGCAAAATAAGGACAAAAACAGAAAACCAAAATATTTAAAATAATTTTTTTTTCTTTTTTCCCGTTATTTGGGTCAATATAAGGACAAAAACAGAAAACCAAAATATTTCAGATAACTTTTTATTTATTTTTTCCCGTTATTTGGGTGCAAAATAAGCACAAAAAAAGAAAACCAAAATATTTCAAATAACTTTTTTTTTTATTTTTTCCCGTTATTTGGGTGCAAAATAAGGACAAAAACAGAAAACCAAAATATTTCAAATAACTGTTTTTTTATTTTTTCCCGTTATTTGGGTGCAAAATAAGCACAAAAACAGAAAACCAAAATATTTCAAATAACTTTTTTTTTATTTTTTCCCGTTATTTGGGTGCAAAATAAGGACAAAAACAGAAAACTAAAATATTTCAAATAACTTTTTTTTTATTTTTTCCCGTTATTTGGGTGCAAAATAAGGACAAAAACAGAAAACCGAAATATTTCAAATAACTTTTTTTTCCCCCGTTATTTGGAAAACCAAAATATTTCAAATAACAGAAAACCAAAATATTTCAAATAACTTTTTCTTTATTTTTTCCCGTTATTTGGGTGCAAAATAAGGACAAAAACAGAAAAGCAAAATATTTCAGATAACCTTTTTTTCTTTTTTCCCGTTATTTGGGTGCAAAATAAGGACAAAAACAGAAAACCAAAATATTTCGAATAACTTTTTTTTTCTTTTTTCCCGTTATTTGGGTGCAAAATAAGGACAAAAACAGAAAACCAAAATATTTCAGATAACCTTTTTTTCTTTTTTCCCGTTATTTGGGTCAATATAAGGACAAAAACAGAAAACCAAAATATTTCAGATAACTTTTTTTTTATTTTTTCCCGTTATTTGGGTGCAAAATAAGGACAAAAACAGAAAACCAAAATATTTCAAATAACTTTTTTTTCTTTTTTCCCGTTATTTGGGTGCAAAATAAGGACAAAAACAGAAAACCAAAATATTTCAAATAATTTTTTTTTATCTTTGCCCGTTATTTGGGTGCAAAATAAGGACAAAAATAGAAAACCAAAATATTTATTTCGGATAACCTTTTTTTTCTTTTTTCCCGTTATTTGGGTGCAAAATAAGGATAAAAACAGAAAACCAAAATATTTCAGATAACCTTTTTTTTCTTTTTTCCCGTTATTTGGGTCAATATAAGGACAAAAACAGAAAACCAAAATATTTCAGATAACTTTTTTTTTATTTTTTCCCGTTATTTGGGTGCAAAATAAGGACAAAAACAGAAAACCAAAATATTTAAATAACTTTTTTTTATTTTTTCCCGTTATTTGGGTGCAAAATAAGGACTAAAACAGAAAACCAAAATATTTCAAATAATTTTTTTTTCTTTTTTCCCGTTATTTGGGTGCAAAATAAGGACAAAAACAGAAAACCAAAACATTTCAGATAACCTTTTTTTTATTTTTTCCCGTTATTTGGGTGCAAAATAAGGACAAAAACAGAAAACCAAAATATTTAAATAACTTTTTTTTATTTTTTCCCGTTATTTGGGTGCAAAATAAGGACTAAAACAGAAAACCAAAATATCTCAAATAACTTTTTTTTCTTTTTTCCCGTTATTTGGGTGCAAAATAAGGACAAAAACAGAAAACCAAAATATTTCAAATAATTTTTTTTTATCTTTGCCCGTTATTTGGGTGCAAAATAAGGACAAAAATAGAAAACCAAAATATTTATTTCGGATAACCTTTTTTTTCTTTTTTCCCGTTATTTGGGTGCAAAATAAGGATAAAAACAGAAAACCAAAATATTTCATATAACTTTTTTTTTATTTTTTCCCGTTATTTGGGTGCAAAATAAGGACAAAAACAGAAAACCAAAATATTTCATATAATTTTTTTTTATCTTTGCCCGTTATTTGGGTGCAAAATAAGGACAAAAATAGAAAACCAAAATATTTATTTCGGATAACCTTTTTTTTCTTTTTTCCCGTTATTTGGGTGCAAAATAAGGATAAAAACAGAAAACCAAAATATTTCAGATAACCTTTTTTTTCTTTTTTCCCGTTATTTGGGTCAATATAAGAACAAAAACAGAAAACCAAAATATTTCAGATAACTTTTTATTTATTTTTTCCCGTTATTTGGGTGCAAAATAAGCACAAAAAAAGAAAACCAAAATATTTCAAATAACTTTTTTTTTATTTTTTCCCGTTATTTGGGTGCAAAATAAGGACAAAAACAGAAAACCAAAATATTTCAAATAACTGTTTTTTTTATTTTTTCCCGTTATTTGGGTGCAAAATAAGGACAAAAACAGAAAACCAAAATATTTAAATAACTTTTTTTTATTTTTTCCCGTTATTTGGGTGCAAAATAAGGACAAAAACAGAAAACCAAAATATTTCAGATAACTTTTTTTTTATTTTTTCCCGTTATTTGGGTGCAAAATAAGGACAAAAACAGAAACCCAAAATATTTCAAATAACTTTTTTTTTATTTTTTCCCGTTATTTGGGTGCAAAATAAGGACAAAAACAGAAAACCATGATATTTCAAATAACTTTTTTTTAATTTTTTCCCGTTATTTGGGTGCAAAATAAGGACAAAAACAGAAAACCAAAATATTTTAAATAACTTTTTTTTTATTTTTGCCCCTTATTTGGGTGCAAAATAAGGACAAAAACAGAAAACCAAAATATTTCGGATAACCTTTTTTTTCTTTTTTCCCGTTATTTATGTGCAAAATAAGGACAAAAACCGAAAACCAAAATATTTCAAAAAACTTTTTTTTTCTTTTTTCCCGTTATTTGGGTGCAAAATAAGGACAAAAACAGAAAACCAAAATATTTCAAATAACTTTTTGTTTATTTTTTCCCGTCATTTGGGTGCAAAATAAGGACAAAAACAGAAAACCAAAATATTTCAAATAACTTTTTTTTTCTTTTTTCCCGTCATTTGGGTGCAAAATAAGGACAAAAACAGAAAACCAAAATATTTCAGAAAACTTTTTTTTATTTTTTCCCATTATTTCGGTGCAAAATAAGCACAAAAACAGAAAACCAAAATATTTCAAATACCTTTTTTTTATTTTTTCCCGTTATTTGGGTGCAAAATAAGCACAAAAACAGAAAACCAAAATATTTCAAATACCTATTTTTTTATTTTTTCCCGTTATTTGGGTGCAAAATAAGGACAAAAACAGAAAACCAAAATATTTCAAATAACCTTTTTTTTTATTTTTTCCCGTTATTTGGGTGCAAAATAAGGACAAAAACAGAAAACCAAAATATTTCAGAAAACTTTATTTTTATTTTTTCCCATTATTTGGGTGCAAAATAAGCACAAAAACAGAAAACCAAAATATTTCAAATACCTTTTTTTTATTTTTTCCCGTTATTTGGGTGCAAAATAAGGACAAAAACAGAAAACCATAATATTTCGGATAACCTTTTTTTTGTTTTTTCCCGTTATTTATGTGCAAAATAAGGACAAAAACCGAAAACCAAAATATTTCAAATAACTTTTTTTTTATTTTTTCCCGTTATTTGGGTGCAAAATAAGGACAAAAACAGAAAACCAAAATATTTCAAATAACTTTTTTTTTATTTTTTCCCGTCATTTGGGTGCAAAATAAGGACAAAAACAGAAAACCAAAATATTTCAGAAAACTTTTTTTTTATTTTTTCCCATTATTTGGGTGCAAAATAAGCACAAAAACAGAAAACCAAAATATTTCAAATACCTTTTTTTTTATTTTTTCCCGTTATTTGGGTGCAAAATAAGCACAAAAACAGAAAACCAAAATATTTCAAAAAACTTTTTTTTTTATTTTTGCCCGTTATTTGGGTGCAAAATAACGACAAAAATAGAAAACCAAAATATTTCAGAAAACTTTATTTTTATTTTTTCCCATTATTTGGGTGCAAAATAAGCACAAAAACAGAAAACCAAAATATTTCAAATACCTTTTTTTTTATTTTTTCCCGTTATTTGGGTGCAAAATAAGGACAAAAACAGAAAACCAAAATATTTCAGAAAACTTTTTTTTTATTTTTTCCCATTATTTGTGTGCAAAATAAGCACAAAAACAGAAAACCAAAATATTTCAAATACCTTTTTTTTATTTTTTCCCGTTCTTTGGGTGCAAAATAAGCACAAAAACAGAAAACCAAAATATTTCGGATAACCTTTTTTTTGTTTTTTCCCGTTATTTATGTGCAAAATAAGGACAAAAACCGAAAACCAAAATATTTCAAATAACTTTTTTTTTCTTTTTTCCCGTTATTTGGGTGCAAAATAAGGACAAAAACAGAAAACCAAAATATTTCAAATAACTTTTTGTTTATTTTTTCCCGTCATTTAGGTGCAAAATAAGGACAAAAACAGAAAACCAAAATATTTCAAATAACTGTTTTTTTCTTTTTTCCCGTCATTTGGGTGCAAAATAAGGACAAAAACAGAAAACCAAAATATTTCAGAAAACTTTTTTTTTATTTTTTCCCATTATTTTGGTGCAAAATAAGCACAAAAACAGAAAACCAAAATATTTCAAATACCTTTTTTTTATTTTTTCCCGTTATTTGGGTGCAAACTAAGCACAAAAACAGAAAACCAAAATATTTCAAATATCTTTTTTTTTATTTTTTCCCGTTATTTGGGTGCAAAATAAGGACAAAAACAGAAAACCAAAATATTTCAGAAAACTTTATTTTTATTTTTTCCCATTATTTGGGTGCAAAATAAGCACAAAAACAGAAAACCAAAATATTTCAAATACCTTTTTTTTTATTTTTTCCCGTTATTTGGGTGCAAAATAAGCACAAAAACAGAAAACCAAAATATTTCAAAAAACTTTTTTTTTATTTTTGCCCGTTATTTGGGTGCAAAATAACGACAAAAATAGAAAACCAAAATATTTCGGATAACCTTTTTTTCTTTTTTCCCGTTATTTGGGTGCAAAATAAGGATAAAAACAGAAAACCAAAATATTTCAGATAACCTTTTTTTTTTTTTTCCCGTTATTTGGGTGCAAAATAAGGACAAAAACAGAAAACCAAAATATTTCAGAAAACTTTATTTTTATTTTTTCCCATTATTTGGGTGCAAAATAAGCACAAAAACAGAAAACCAAAATATTTCAAATACCTTTTTTTTTATTTTTTCCCGTTATTTGGGTGCAAAATAAGCACAAAAACAGAAAACCAAAATATTTCAAAAAACTTTTTTTTATTTTTGCCCGTTATTTGGGTGCAAAATAACGACAAAAATAGAAAACCAAAATATTTCGGATAACCTTTTTTTCTTTTTTCCCGTTATTTGGGTGCAAAATAAGGATAAAAACAGAAAACCAAAATATTTCAGATAACCTTTTTTTTCTTTTTTCCCGTTATTTGGGTGCAAAATAAGGACAAAAACAGAAAACCAAAATATTTAAATAACTTTTTTTTATTTTATCCCGTTATTTGGGTGCAAAATAAGGACAAAAACAGAAAATCAAAATATTTCAAATATTTGGGTGCAAAATAAGGACAAAAACAGAAAACCAAAATATTTCAAATAACTTTTTTTTTTCTTTTTTCCCGTTATTTGGGTGCAAAATAAGGACAAAAACAGAAAACCAAAATATTTCAAATAACTTTTGTTTTATTTTTTGCCGTTATTTGGGTGCAAAATAAGGACAAAAACAGAAAACCAAAATATTTCAGATAACTTTTTTTTTCTTTTTTCCCGTTATTTGGGTGCAAAATAAGGACAAAAACAGAAAACCAAAATATTTCAGATAACCTTTTTTTTATTTTTTCCCGTTATTTGGGTTAATATAAGGACAAAAACAGAAAACAAAAATACTTCAGATAACTTTTTTTTAATTTTTTCCCGTTATTTGGGTGCAAAATAAGGACAAAAACAGAAACCCAAAATATTTCAAATAACTTTTTTTTTATTTTTTCCCGTTATTTGGGTGCAAAATAAGGACAAAAACAGAAAACCATGATATTTCAAATAACTTTTTTTAAATTTTTTCCCGTTATTTGGGTGCAAAATAAGGACAAAAACAGAAAACCAAAATATTTTAAATAACTTTTTTTTTTCTTTTTGCCCGTTATTTGGGTGCAAAATAAGGACAAAAACAGAAAACCAAAATATTTCGGATAACCTTTTTTTCTTTTTTCCCGTTATTTGGGTGCAAAATAAGGACAAAAACCGAAAACCAAAATATTTCAAATAACTTTTTTTTTCTTTTTTCCCGTTATTTGGGTGCAAAATAAGGACAAAAACAGAAAACCAAAATATTTCAAATAACTTTTGTTTTATTTTTTGCCGTTATTTGGGTGCAAAATAAGGACAAAAACAGAAAACCAAAATATTTCAGATAACTTTTTTTTTCTTTTTTCCCGTTATTTGGGTGCAAAATAAGGACAAAAACAGAAAACCAAAATATTTCAAATAACTTTTTTTTTTCTTTTTTCCCGTTATTTGGGTGCAAAATAAGGACAAAAACAGAAAACCAAAATATTTCAGAAAACTTTTTTTTTATTTTTTCCCATTATTTGGGTGCAAAATAAGCACAAAAACAGAAAACCAAAATATTTCAAATACCTTTTTTTTATTTTTTCCCGTTATTTGGGTGCAAAATAAGCACAAAAACAGAAAACCAAAATATTTCAAATACCTTTTTTTTTTATTTTTTCCCGTTATTTGGGTGCAAAATAAAGACAAAAACAGAAAACCAAAATATTTCAAATAAATTTTTTTTATTTTTTCCCGTTATTTGGGTGCAAAATAAGGACAAAAACAGAAAACCAAAATATTTCAGAAAACTTTATTTTTATTTTTTCCAGTTATTTGGCTGCAAAATAAGGACAAAAACAGAAAACCAAAATATTTCAAATAACTTTTTGTTATTTTTTCCCGTTATTTGGGAGCAAAATAAGGACAAGACCAGAAAACCAAAATATTTCAAATAACTTTTTTTTATTTTTTCCCGTTAGTTGGGTGCAAAATAAGGACAAAAACAGAAAACCAAAATATTTCAAATAACTTTTTTTTTTTTTTTCCCGTTATTTGGGTGCAAAATAAGCACAAAAACAGAAAACCAAAATATTTCAGAAAACTTTTTTTTTATTTTTTCCCATTATTTGGGTGCAAAATAAGCACAAAAACAGAAAACCAAAATATTTCAAATACCTTTTTTTTTATTTTTTCCCGTTATGTGGGTGCAAAATAAGCACAAAAACAGAAAATAAAAATATTTCAAATAACTTTTGTTTTATTTTTTGCCGTTATTTGGGTGCAAAATAAGGACAAAAACAGAAAACCAAAATATTTCAGATAACTTTTTTTTTCTTTTTTCCCGTTATTTGGGTGCAAAATAAGGACAAAAACAGAAAACCAAAATATTTCAAATAACTTTTTTGTTATTTTTTCCCATTATTTGGGTGCAAAATAAGCACAAAAACAGAAAACCAAAATATTTCAAATACCTTTTTTTTATTTTTTCCCGTTATTTGGGTGCAAAATACGCACAAAAACAGAAAACCAAAATATTTCAAATACCTTTTTTTTTTATTTTTTCCCGTTATTTGGGTGCAAAATAAGGACAAAAACAGAAAACCAAAATATTTCAAATAATTTTTTTTTATTTTTTCCCGTTATTTGGGTGCAAAATAAGGACAAAAACAGAAAACCAAAATATTTCAGAAAACTTTATTTTTATTTTTTCCCATTATTTGGGTGCAAAATAAGCATAAAAACAGAAAACCAAAATATTTCAGATACCTTTTTTTTTATTTTTTCCCGTTATTTGGGTGCAAAATAAGGAAAAAAACAGAAAACAAAAATATTTCAGATAACTTTTTTTTCTCGTTATTTGGGTGCAAAATAAGGACAAAAACAGCAAAACAAAATTATTCAGATAATTTTTTTTAAATTTTTTTCTCGTTATTTGGGTGCAAAATAAGGACAAAAACAGAAAACTAAAATATTCCAGGTAACTTTTTTTTTATTTTTTTCCCGTTATTTGGCTGCAAAATAAGGACAAAAACAGAAAACCAAAAATATTTCAAATAACTTTTTGTTATTTTTTCCCGTTATTTGGGAGCAAAATAAGGACAAGAACAGAAAACCAAAATATTTCAGATACCTTTTTTTTTATTTTTTCCCGTTATTTGGGTGCAAAATAAGGACAAAAACAGAAAACCAAAATATTTTCAAATAACTTTTTTTTTATTTTTTCCCGTTATTTGGGTGCAAAATAAGGGCAAAAACAGAAAACCAAAATATTTCAGAAAACTTTTTTTTTTATTTTTTTCCCATTATTTGGGTGCAAAAATAAGCACAAAAACAGAAAACCAAAATATTTCAAATACCTTTTTTTTTTACTTTTTCCCGTTATTTGGGTGCAAAATAAGCACAAAAACAGAAAACCAAAATATTTTCAAATAACTTTTTTTTATTTTTTCCCGTTATTTGGGTGCAAAATAAGGACAAAAACAGAAAACCAAAATATTTCAAATAACTTTTTTTTAATTTTTGCCCGTTATTGGGTGCAAAATAAGGACAAAAACAAAAAACCAAAATATTTCAGATAACTTTTGTTTTATTTTTTGCCGTTATTTGGAGTGCAAAATAAGAACAAAAACAGAAAACCAAAATATTTCAAATAACTTTTGTTTTATTTTTTTGCCGTTATTTGGGTGCAAAATAAGGACAAAAACAGAAAACCAAAATATTTCAGATAACTTTTTTTTTTCTTTTTTCCCGTTATTTGGGTGCAAAATAAGGACAAAAACAGAAAACCCAAAAATATTTCAGATAACTTTTTTTTTCTTTTTTCCCGTTATTTGGGTGCAAAATAAGCACAAAAACAGAAAACCAAAATATTTCAAATACCTTTTTTTTTATTTTTGCCCGTTATGTGGGTGCAAAATAAGCACAAAACAAAAAACCAAAAATATTTCAAATACCTTTTTTTTATTTTTTCCCGTTATTTGGGTGCAAAATAAGGACAAAAACACAAAACCAAAATATTTCGGATAACCTTTTTTTTGTTTTTTCCCGTTATTTATGTGCAAAATAAGGACAAAAACCGAAAACCAAAATATTTCAAATAACTTTTTTTTTTCTTTTTTCCCGTTATTTGGGTGCAAAATAAGGACAAAAACAGAAAACCAAAATATTTCAAATAACTTTTTGTTTATTTTTTCCCGTCATTTAGGTGCAAAATAAGGACAAAAACAGAAAACCAAAATATTTCAAATAACTTTTTTTTTTCTTTTTTCCCGTCATTTGGGTGCAAAATAAGGACAAAAAACAGAAAACCAAAATATTTCAGAAAACTTTTTTTTTTATTTTTTCCCCATTATTTGGGTGCAAAATAAGCACAAAAACAGAAAACCAAAATATTTTCAAATACCTTTTTTTTTTATTTTTTCCCGTTATTTGGGTGCAAAATAAGCACAAAAACAGAAAACCAAAATATTTCAAAAAACTTTTTTTTTATTTTTTCCCGTTATTTGGGTGCAAAATAAGGACAAAAACAGAAAACCAAAATATTTCAGAAAACTTTTTTTTTATTTTTTCCCATTATTTGTGTGCAAAATAAGCACAAAAACAGAAAACCAAAATATTTCAAATACCTTTTTTTTTATTTTTTCCCGTTATTTGGGGTGCAAAATAAGGACAAAAACAGAAAACCAAAATATTTCGGATAACCTTTTTTTTTGTTTTTTCCCGTTATTTATGTGCAAAATAAGGACAAAAACCGAAAACCAAAATATTTCAATAAGTTTTTTTTTCTTTTTTCCCGTTATTTGGGTGCAAAATAAGGACAAAAAACAGAAAACCAAAATATTTCAAATAACTTTTTGTTTATTTTTTCCCGTCATTTAGGTGCAAAATAAGGACAAAAACAGAAAACCAAAATATTTCAAATAACTTTTTTTTTCTTTTTTTCTCGTCATTTGGGTGCAAAATAAGGACAAAAAACAGAAAACCAAAATATTTCAGAAAACTTTTTTTTTTATTTTTTCCCATTATTTTGGTGCAAAATAAGCACAAAAACAGAAAACCAAAATATTTCAAATACCTTTTTTTTTATTTTTTCCCGTTATTTGGGTGCAAAATAAGCACAAAAACAGAAAACCAAAATATTTCAAATACCTTTTTTTTTATTTTTTTCCCGTTATTTGCGTGCAAAATAAGCACAAAAACAGAAAACCAAAATATTTCAAAAAAACTTTTTTTTTTATTTTTGCCCGTTATTTGGGTGCAAAATAACGACAAAAATAGAAAACCAAAATATTTCGGATAACCTTTTTTTTCTTTTTTCCCGTTATTTGGGTGCAAATAAGGTTAAAAACAGAAAACCAAAATATTTCAGATAACCTTTTTTTTTCTTTTTTCCCGTTATTTGGGTGCAAAATAAGGACAAAAACAGAAAACCAAAATATTTAAATAACTTTTTTTTTATTTTATCACGTTATTTGGGTGCAAAATAAGGACAAAAACAGAAAACCAAAATATTTCAAATAATTTTTTTTTCTTTTTTCCCGTTATTTGGGTGCAAAATAAGGACAAAAACAGAAAACCAAAATATTTCGGATAACCTTTTTTTCTTTTTTCCCGTTATTTGGGTGCAAAATAAGGACAAAAACCGAAAACCAAAATATTTCAAATAACTTTTTTTTTCTTTTTTCCCGTTATTTGGGTTGCAAAATAAGGACAAAAACAGAAAACCAAAATATTTCAAATAACTTTTGTTTTATTTTTTGCCGTTATTTGGGTTGCAAAAATAAGGACAAAAACAGAAAACCAAAATATTTCAGATAACTTTTTTTTTCTTTTTTCCCGTTATTTGGGTGCAAAATAAGGACAAAACTGAAAACCAAAATATTTCAAATAACTTTTTTTTTTTCTTTTTTCCCGTTATTTGGGTGCAAAATAAGGACAAAAACAGAAAACTCAAAATATTTCAGAAAACTTTTTTTTTATTTTTTCCCATTATTTGGGTGCAAAATAAGCACAAAAACAGAAAACTCAAAATATTTCAAATACCTTTTTTTTATTTTTTCCCGTTATTTGGGTGCAAAATAAGGACAAAAACAGCAAAACAAAATTATTCAGATAATTTTTTTAAATTTTTTTCTCGTTATTTGGGTGCAAAATAAGGACAAAAACAGAAAACTAAAATATTCCAGGTCACTTTTTTTTTTATTTTTTCCCGTTATTTGGCTGCAAAATAACGACAAAAACAGAAAACCAAAATATTTCAAATAACTTTTTTTTAATTTTTTGCCCGTTATTAGGGTGCAAAATAAGGACAAAAACAAAAAACCAAAATATTTCAGATAACTTTTGTTTTATTTTTTGCCGTTATTTGGGTGCAAAATAAGAAACAAAAACAGAAAACCAAAATATTTCAAATAACTTTTGTTTTATTTTTTGCCGTTATTTGGGTGCAAAATAAGGACAAAAACAGAAAACCAAAATATTTCAGATAACTTTTTTTTTCTTTTTTCCCGTTATTTGGGTGCAAAATAAGGGCAAAAACAGAAAACCAAAATATTTCAGATAACTTTTTTTTTTCTTTTTTCCCGTTATTTGGGTGCAAAATAAGGACAAAAACAGAAAACCAAAATATTTCAAATAACTTTTGTTTTATTTTTTGCCGTTATTTGGGTGCAAAATAAGGACAAAAACATAAAACCAAAATATTTCAAATAACTTTTGTTTTATTTTTTGCCGTTATTTGGGTGCAAAATAAGGACAAAAACAGAAAACCAAAATATTTCAGATAACTTTTTTTTTTTCTTTTTTCCCGTTATTTGGGTGCAAAATAAGGACAAAAACAGAAAACCAAAATATTTCAGATAACTTTTTTTTTCTTTTTTCCCGTTATTTGGGTGCAAAATAAGGACAGAAACAGAAATTCAAAATATTTCAAATAACTTTTGTTTTATTTTTTTGCCGTTATTTGGGTGCAAAATAAGGACAAAAACAGAAAACCAAAATATTTCAGATAACTTTTTTTTTTCTTTTTTCCCGTTATTTGGGTGCAAAATAAGCACAAAAAACAGAAAACCAAAATATTTCAGATAACTTTTTTTTCTTTTTTTCCCGTTATTTGGGTGCAAAATAAGGACAAAAACAGAAAACCAAAATATTTCAAATAACTTTTGTTTTATTTTTTGCCGTTATTTGGGTGCAAAATAAGGACAAAAACAGAAAACCAAAATATTTCAGATAACTTTTTTTTTCTTTTTTCCCGTTTTTTGGGTGCAAAATAAGGACAAAAACAGAAAACCAAAATATTTCAAATAACTTTTTTTTTCTTTTTTTCCGTTATTTGGGTGCAAAATAAGGACAAAAAACAGAAAACCAAAATATTTCAGAAAACTTTTTTTTTATTTTTTCCCATTATTTGGGTGCAAAATAAGCACAAAAACAGAAAACCAAAATATTTCAAATAAATTTTTTTTATTTTTTCCCGTTATTTGGGTGCAAAATAAGGACAAAAACAGAAAACCAAAAATATTTCAAAAAACTTTATTTTTATTTTTTCCCGTTATTTGGGTGCAAAATAAGCACAAAAACAGAAAACCAAAATATTTCAAATACCTTTTTTTTTATTTTTTCCCGTTATTTGGGTGCAAAATAAGGGACAAAAACAGAAAACCAAAATATTTCAAATAAATTTTTTTTATTTTTTCCCGTTATTTGGGTGCAAAATAAGGACAAAAAACAGAAAACCAAAATATTTCAAAAAACTTTATTTTTATTTTTTCCCATTATTTGGGTGCAAAATAAGCACAAAAACAGAAAACCAAAATATTTCAAATACCTTTTTTTTTATTTTTTTCCCGTTATTTGGGTGGAAAATAAGCACAAAATCAGAAAACCAAAAATATTTCAAATAACTTTTTTTTGATTTTTGCCCGTTATTTGGGTGCAAAATAAGGAAAAAAACAGAAAACAAAAATATTTCAGATAACTTTTTTTTCTTTTTTCTCGTTATTTGGGTGCAAAATAGGACAAAAACAGCAAAACAAAATATTTCAAATACCTTTTTTTTTATTTTTGCCCGTTATGTGGGTGCAAAATAAGCACAAAAACAGAAAACCAAAATATTTCAAATACCTTTTTTTTTTCTTTTTTCTCGTCATTTGGGTGCAAAATAAGGACAAAAACAGAAAACCAAAATATTTCAGAAAACTTTTTTTTTTCTTTTTTCCCGTTATTTGGGTGCAAAATAAGCACAAAAACAGAAAACCAAAATATTTCAAATACCTTTTTTTTTATTTTTGCCCGTTATGTGGGTGCAAAATAAGCACAAAAACAGAAAACCAAAATATTTCAAATACCTTTTTTTTATTTTTTCCCGTTATTTGGGTGCAAAATAAGGACAAAAACAGAAAACCAAAATATTTCGGATAACCTTTTTTTTGTTTTTTTCCCGTTATTTATGTGCAAAATAAGGACAAAAACCGAAAACCAAAATATTTTCAAATAACTTTTTTTTTCTTTTTTCCCGTTATTTGGGTGCAAAATAAGGACAAAAACAGAAAACCAAAATATTTCAAATAACTTTTTGTTTATTTTTTCCCGTCATTTGGGTGCAAAATAAGGACAAAAACAGAAAACCAAAATATTTCAAGAAAACTTTTTTTTTATTTTTTCCCATTATTTGGTGTGCAAAATAAGCACAAAAACAGAAAATCAAAATATTTCAAATACCTTTTTTTTTATTTTTTCCCGTTATTTGGGTGCAAAATAAGCACAAAAACAGAAAACCAAAATATTTCAAAAAACTTTTTTTTTATTTTTGCCGTTATTTGGGTGCAAAATAACGACAAAAATAGAAAACCAAAATATTTCAGAAAACTTTATTTTTATTTTTTCCCATTATTTGGGTGCAAAATAAGCACAAAAACAGAAAACCAAAATATTTCAAATACCTTTTTTTTTATTTTTTCCCGTTATTTGGGTGCAAAATAAGGACAAAAACAGAAAACCAAAATATTTCAGAAAACTTTTTTTTTATTTTTTCCCGTTATTTGGGTGCAAAATAAGGACAAAAACAGAAAACCAAAATATTTCGGATAACCTTTTTTTTGTTTTTTCCCGTTATTTGGGTGCAAAATAAGGACAAAAACAGAAAACCAAAATATTTCAAATAACTTTTGTTTTATTTTTTGCCGTTATTTGGGTGCAAAATAAGGACAAAAACAGAAAACCAAAATATTTCAGATAACTTTTTTTTTCTTTTTTCCCGTTATTTGGGTGCAAAATAAGGACAAAAACAGAAAACCAAAATATTTCAAATAACTTTTTTTTTCTTTTTCCCGTTATTTGGGTGCAAAATAAGGACAAAAACAGAAAACCAAAATATTTCAGAAAACTTTTTTTTTTTATTTTTTTCCCATTATTTGGGTGCAAAATAAGCACAAAAACAGAAAACCAAAATATTTCAAATACCTTTTTTTTATTTTTTCCCGTTATTTGGGTGCAAAATAAGCTCAAAAACAGAAAACCAAAATATTTCAAATACCTTTTTTTTTATTTTTTCCCGTTATTTGGGTGCAAAATAAGGACAAAAACAGAAAACCAAAATATTTCAAATAAATTTTTTTTATTTTTTCCCGTTATTTGGGTGCAAAATAAGGACAAAAAACAGAAAACCAAAATATTTCAAAAAACTTTAATTTTTATTTTTTCCCATTATTTGGGTGCAAAATAAGCACAAAAACAGAAAACCAAAATATTTCAAATACCTTTTTTTTTATTTTTTTCCCGTTATTGGGTGGAAAATAAGCACAAAAACAGAAAACCAAAATATTTCAAATAACTTTTTTTTGATTTTTGCCCGTTATTTGGGTGCAAAATAAGGAAAAAAAACAGAAAACAAAAATATTTCAGATAACTTTTTTTTCTTTTTTCTCGTTATTTGGGTGCAAAATAGGACAAAAACAGCAAAACAAAATATTTCAGATAATTTTTTTTAAATTTTTTCTCGTTATTTGGGTGCAAAATAAGCACAAAAACAGAAACCAAAATATTTCAAATACCTTTTTTTTTCTTTTTTCTCGTCATTTGGGTGCAAAATAAGGACAAAAACAGAAAACCAAAATATTTCAGAAAAACTTTTTTTTTCTTTTTTCCCGTTATTTGGGTGCAAAATAAGCACAAAAACAGAAAACCAAAATATTTCAAATACCTTTTTTTTTATTTTTGCCCGTTATGTGGGTGCAAAATAAGCACAAAAACAGAAAACCAAAATATTTCAAATACCTTTTTTTTATTTTTTCCCGTTATTTGGGTGCAAAATAAGGACAAAAACAGAAAACCAAAATATTTCGGATAACCTTTTTTTT